>JAUEKY010141561.1:0-10061 GCA_031833965.1 Scyllaea pelagica
GCATACGGTGTTTTTCTTGGGGTTTTAGCGATAAAAATCACTATGTGATTTTCTTGCTCCCCAGACGGATTCGAACCCGCCTCACCTTGTTTTCAGCGCCAGAGCCATGACCACTGAGCCACCGTGTCCCCCCAGTCAATAAGATAATAGTAATAAAATAACATTATTCTAACAAAAGTTAAGTCATAAATCTTTTAACCTTGCCAATGCAACATTTGAAAGGTCCTCCTCAACAAACTTCACAACATTCGAGCAGCGTTTGTTTCACTTTCACTACTTTGAATACCCACTATAATACAATTGACACCACCATCAGATGATGATTAAAAAGAGAAACATCCAGAACAGGACACAACATGGCAGGACAGGGCAAAAAGAGATGATGAGCTGTACAACATGAAAATTTCTGGGCAGAGAAGGAAAGTGAAGAGAAATGCCAGAACCAGCTGTACCTCTCCTCTAGGATGCATGCGCCTCCCTCGCTTCCTCCCATCACCATCCTCAGAGCTGACACTCCCCCTTTTGCCTTTATTGATGGGAGGCAATTTCAGGAACTTTGTTCCTTCAAATTCCTCTGGGGAAAAAAAAATAAAAACTTGTTCTAACTTCAAAATAGAATATTTGTGGCTATAGAAAATGGAAAATGCACTCCTATTGTGAACTAAAAATAGCCAAACAACACATGGCAGTAATAAGAGAGATGCCATCAATCATTCAACACCACACGTATTTCTTCCCATTAAAAATCACTACTCATTTTTCTCATTCAAAATTCTAATGAACACCTTGTTCACATATTCTTAAGAGCCTGCCTTAAAAATAAATATATTTTCAAGTAATTCTGCCTTATGTTCATTATCTAAGTGTCCCTCACACAATAACTTTGTGTGTCTTTCTCCAGTTGGCTGTGATATTGCCATTATTTTTGGGATGGCAGCTGTTTGTACAATACCCATTTTGTTCAAAAACATTTCTCATACAAAGTATCGATGGTGAATCTGAGAATAAAAGATCTCACCGTTGCCACCTCTGCTCAGTTTTCTCTGACTTTCACTGGTGTAGACTCGACTGTTGCGGCGACTGTTGATAGAGAAACACAACATACATCATTGAGGGAAATTCCAAAAGAAAATGCTAATGTGTGAAAGTGCACTTCTAGCGATGAGACTTAAATGTCTTAATAGAAAAACCAGCCACTGCATTTTGCCTTGCACATGATAATTGCTGTCATTCTGGGATATCACTGAACTTGGAAACTAGAGTCAAAATAGATTGCAAACAATAAGCTATTAGAGTATAAAGAAACAAATCGGTTGAAATGCTTTTGCTGAGCATATATATAGAATATGAATATATATATATAGAATCCCTGCAACATGTCTTTGAATAATAACAAGAGAGTTAACTCCTATGAGTCTATGAGGTAGGGCTAAGAGAATGTAGAGTGAGGTTGTCTTAGAATGTGAAGGGATAACAGGATTCAAACTAACTGAGGAAAAAGAAACAAACAAAGACATGTCAAAGTGAGGACATCCATCCATCACAAGGCCTAACACCTCCAAGATATCAGGGTACTGGTAAAGGAAGAAAGTTTCCCTCCACTCATTCCGTTTTTGTACTATATACCTTTACTTTTTTTCAGCTGTTTAACTTCTAGTCCTCATTCTTTCCCACGTTTCCTAGGATTGCACTTACTCATACTTGGCGTCAAGTGTGTCTTTGCTCAAGTCTGACCGTTCCTTGTTCTGGGGCCATCGGGGTGGACCCTTGTCGTACGTCACCATAGACTTGGGCTTTTCCTTGGTTTTCAGACTAGCTGCTTTCAAACCTGAAAATACAATTTTATCTTTTTAAAGTCATTCTGATGCAATCAACAACAATCAAAATTCCCCCAGATACCAACCTATTTTCACTCTGTCACAATATTCACACACAACAGGCTTGGTTGGCTCACTTTTTAACTGGTAGGTGACAAGTTTTATCCCACGTCACGACATACCTGAGTTGTAAAAATTGGTTCTCTAGCAGCTGCCCACCTGGCACTTGGTATTATGAGATTATTGCAAAGACTGGTTTCCCCGATGTCAGTAAAATATGACTGGGTGAGATATTTGTGTGCGTTCTCTATTTATCTCTGTGTGGCAGCACGTTAACATGTCCAGAGCGCTCCGCCGGCAATGTAACCTATACTGTGTTGAAGCAGGCATTAAACCATAGCAAGCTTGTGTCTGCACTGTTTCCCATTATATCAGACTACAGGCAGTGGCTTATTGCCCATTGTGAAGTCTTTGGCTTATTCAAACCTATCAATAGGCATGCCCTTTAACAGTTGAGCCAACAGCTCTGGTATAGTAAGTGATTCTTCTCTTTGTTTGCTCAAACAGACCAAAAATCCACACATTTATCAGCATTTTCCCAGTGTGTGAACTGATTTCATTACTCCTAGCAAAAGTATTTACCAATATAAGTTTCTATATCTAAACTTAGATATCTTGCAAAATAAGAATTGGAATGATTAAAGTACAGCAATGATTACATACGGCTAGGGAAACAGACAATAACAGATTCTCTAGTTGAAACTTTAACTCAACAGATAAAAACTGTAAACATGTCAGCAAATATAGGCACTAAAGTGGACCCTTATAATGATCGCTTGACATGATTGTTTACCTCAAATTGACAATAATCAAAGAAATCCATTACTTTTTTGCAACTGAAATTAAGAAAACCATATCCATGCTTATCTATCAAGTATTTAATGAAATGAGCATCATAACCCCATTCAAATACCGGACAGAGTATGTGATTTTTCACCCCTTCGTTCGACAAAGAAAATTGTCTTGTACTCTGAAAATACTTTACGTTTCACTAAACTTTAGCAGCCGGTACATTTTAAATCATCACCAAAGGATAACATCATTTCTCCATAACCCCCAGGGATAATTACAGTGGATGATAAAAAGAAAAAGTAGCTGGTTATTCATCAGGCATGACTGCCCAGCCCCGGAATGGGGGCACCACTAACTTGCTCGTCTCTTCCTCTCCTCCTCGGCTGCCTGCTTATTTGCTTCCTCCTGCCGCTGCTGCTCCTCCTGCTCGGCAGCTTTCTTGGCTTCCGCCTCTTTCTTCCTAAATGATTTAAACAGAAACCATGAATATAAATATCTTTTTTTTTAACATGCATTTGATTTTCGAATTCCATCCAATAAGTCTCACTAGAATTTGTTAATTTTAGAATGTTATCAATCATAATTATAAAGGATTTGGATAAATGTAGAATTGATTTTCTTTTCTTTTTTTTTTTCTTTGCATCATAAAATCAAGAGAAAATCACATTTATACTAATTTTTTTGTCCAATTTGAAATTGTTCCTAAGAGATTAAAGGAGATATAGGTAAACATGATAAGACAGTTAATAAATCAAACACATGATATATTCTTAATCCATGTCACACCAGAGAGAGTTAGACAATCATTCTGTACAAAATCATCCATATTCCTTACGCTTTCTTTTTTTGCATGATTTCATCATATTTGCTCCCGTATTTTTTACGTCGTCTCTCCTCTTGCAGTTGTCTCCGTCTTTCTCTGTCGGCTAGGTAAGCCTCCCTCTCCTCCTCAGTCATCTGTCATTCACAGATTAGGGATAAAAAATTAATGTTAATAAAAATTTTTTTCCTGATTTCTTTATTTTAGTCTTTTAATGAAGAAAGAAAAAAAAAAAACCAAAAAATGCTTTGAAATGTTTGTTGAATAAAACAAGCAAAGAATCAAGTAATTCACGGTCCAATGATTCCCCCTGTAAATAATGCTTCTGGATTATTTTGGCTTTTTTTTTTTCTTACAATCTGTGTATCAGAGTTTCTATTTACTTCCTATAATCATGACATCTTGCAATTTATCAATATTTTGTCAATTCAAAAGAATAGAAGAAAAATGAAAAAATCTGATACAATTCCTAAGAATTTTTACTTTAAAATCAAATGAATACCTTTGACAGATCAACATTTTCATCATCTATGCTGTCATCACTGAAATCTGACGGAATGTCATCCCCGTCTCCCGGTCTCTTGCCAGCCTCGTCTCCATCTGCTCCGCCTTGACCTTTGATTGTTAAAGCACCGTCAGTGACTGGAGGAGAAAAGGGAATAACATGGTGACCATAGAAATAGATAAAAAAACATAGTGTTTGATGATCATCTTACCCTTATACCAAAAATTCAGAAATAGAGGAGTGGTGCAGGATAGGGGATGGCTGAATGGGTGGCATACTTTCCTCTGCTAGCAGCAGGCCTGGATTCAAACCCCGCCCTATGCACATTTTCCTTCATCTATTTCTTCTTTTCTGAATACTTTTGTATATTTTCGGTGAGGATAAAGAAGTTGTGCAGGAACTGAAAATAGTAGAAACTCAGAACAGTGGTATAATACAGTGCCGAGAGTAAACAAAGCCATTTGAAGAAAAATAGGAGAGAAAAACCTGATTTTTCTCTCTCTCTCTCTTATTTTTCTTCTCTGAATGGCTTTGTTTACTCTCAGCACTTTACCATACCACAGTTCTGATTTTTCATATATTTTCGGCTCTGCATTAAACCACTTTTTCTAATTTTTTGGTATTTCCAGTGCCTGCTGCATTTCTAGATCTACCCTTCAACCACTTGGTTCCACTGTATAATGTTTTTTAGTTGCCCTTATCCTTCTTTTTTCCATTCCTAATATAGTGACACGTTTTGCTCTATTAGTTCAAAGCCCTGATAATGTGTTTGGGGTGTCCTGCAGTTCTTTCTCTTGCTACAAACAGAATTGATAGAGCATACAACAAGTCCACCATCCCTAATGTAGGCAAAGTCAGACCATGGATCTAGACTTGACAGTTGATAGGTGATAAGCCCACTGTAACAAGTCTGGAACGGTACACAGGGAAGAATGTATTACCCATACTGGGCTATAGATTGCACAACTTTTGATTTCGGCTCAGAGGGGGACTCTCATGTTCATCACAATGAGAAGTCTATCCCAGGAGAGAGATCTGAAATTATATATGGTATTCAATTCATCATTGAATTCATGGTCATCCTCTTATTCACTACAAAACTTTTCTCCTATTTGATGGTGTGAATAGCACAGTGGACAGTGCTTGTCTAGTGATATCATAGAGGTAGCAAGTCCAAAACCTGACTAGGAGAGCTCCAACATTGGGGTTTTGAAAAAGCATCTCCATTTTTTTTTTTTTTTTTACTTTCTTTCGGTTGGCCCAGCTTTTCTATAACTATATATTTTACTTTAAAAAAAAACAAAAAGCAGCCCATCAAATGAAAGACTTTATTTCCCCTAATAATAAGAAAATCTATACTGGGGTTTTTCATGTCTCACCAAAGTTAAAGTCATATTATCTAATGAAAGTCCACCAATCAGTGCTATTAAACATCCAAAATCACTGTAGGTTTAACATGGTCTAGAATCAACATCTATTATGGTACTTAAGCAAGTGTTTGTACTTGTCTCATTGTTGCTGAAGAAGAAAAGGATCATGAGTACTTGATATTAAAGAGTGCTATGAGATAACATGAAATGTTTGTCACCTTTACTGGTGTAAAACATAGCAGACAGGGCAGCCACCAAACATTGTACTCACGTGAATTTATATCTCCATCTCCACCCTGCTTGCCATTCAACAAATCTGAAATTGGTTAAGTATATGAAGAAAGTAAGGTATATCCAAATATGCTGCAAAATATAAATGAATATATAGGGCTATACAGAAGTAAATGAAGTAAGTTTTGAATCTTCTGGTAATTACAATGTTTTGCTTTCCAAGGACCCCAAAGGACACTGATAAATTGTATCCATAGCAACCTAAAACTCTCATAAAACAAACAAACACAAGGACCCCCAAAATAGTATTCAGCTAAATCAATACCAACATAAATCATCATCGTCATAGTTCAATCTCTTTACAGAGGTTGGAGATCATGGTCTGCCACTTTTCTCTTTCCTGTGCCAATTCATTATAGTCTTCCATCTTCTTGCCTGTTATCATTCCCATATTCCCAATCCAGGACTGTCTTTGACGTCCTCTAGTTCATTTCCCTTCTACTTTCCCCTCCATTAACACAATTGCCACATATAAAAAAAGGCATTCAGTTTATGGACATCGGTACCAATACATCCCACATGTTTCAAGAAGCAGTGACAATGAAGGCCACCAATTCAGGACAAAGCAAATAAATTATATAAACTCTTGTTCCCCACAAAGACCTACCTTTCCCCTGCAAGCTTGCTCTCGCCTTCTCTCTCTCCTGCTTTCTAAGCATCTTGGCTTTCTCTTTCTCCTCCAGGTATTTCTTTTTCACAGCTTCCTTCTCTGCCTTCTCATTGTTCCTTCTAATCTCATCCTCCAACTGTTCCATCTGCTTTCTGCGTTCCTCTCTCTCCAGCGTTCCTTCACGGTTAGTTAAACTGAGACAGAAATACCATGATTAGTCATGACTTTGACTTAAACAATGCTTTGAATAAATTGTTTTAATCCAGAAAAGCTACACATCTGATAGATCAATTCATCATTTAACTCAGTCTGAGAGTGCATACATGTTGACAATAAAGATAAAGGAAGAAATGGTCTGCAAGCTCACTATTATTATCATCTTTGTTACCAACAGCAAGAACCACAATGAAGAGAGCAACAATCAAAGTAATCACTATTCTATTACAAAGTATAAACTCTACCCATCAATCATTCATAATAAGAAGCATAGGCAGTCATGTTTTAGGAGCGACTAGCCGATAGCTCAATTGATAGAACACCAGCCCCAGAACTAATAAGGCAAAGTTTCTAATTCTGGTTCTGGGTGCACTAAATATTAATGATTTAGCAGCTACACAGCATTATGGGAATAGTGCCCTGGCCAAATAATTGTTTCAATATGACTTTGACTGGGTGAGATACCGGCATTTGAATTAGCGCCCAGATTAAATCATTGTTTCAGTATACAGTGACTTGGTGAGATACCGGCATTTGAATTAGCGCCCAGATTAAATTATTGTTTCAGTATACTGTGACTGGATGGGATACTGGCTTTTCAATGAACCTTCTATTTATGTCTGTCATGGCACAGTGACTTGACTAAATATGTCTGCCAAGGATATAGCCAACAAAGTTGTTCACACAGGCTTTAAACATTGACAATGTTTTTCCTCACTATCAAGCCACAAATCCATCCATCATCAGTGGTTGTGGGCTGACAGGTTGACAAAGATGATGTGACTTTTGCTCAAATAAACCTTTAAACGTTATGGTTTAACGCCTGCTTCTACACAATTTAGGTCACATCGCCGGGGGAGCACTCTGGGACATGTTAACATGCTGCCACACAGAGATAAACGGACTACTCACACGAATACCTCACCCAGTCACATTATACTGACACAGGGCCAACCAGTCTTAGCACTGTTCCCATAATGCCGAGTGTCAGGAGGGCAGCTGCTAAAAAAATGATTTTTATGACTTAGGTATGTCGCAGTGTGGGAATTGAACCCGCTACCTACCGATTACGAGGCGGACGCTCAACCAAGTGCGCCAACAAAGCCAGTCCGCTGCTCTAAGCAGTGTGTTAAGATATAAAATAAACATTTAGATTAATCATTTAGTAGATAAAATGCTTTCTCTTTAGAATGAGGAAAGAGGTTGAAAAATGGAGGAGGTGTTTGAACTTGTTTTAAAAGAAGAGAGGCAAAGAGGAACAGAGCATTTCTAAAATGATGAACCAATGAATGTGTATGGGTGTTTGCATTTACTAATGGGAATGTTTGCCACCGGGCAAATACTGGAATTAAGCAAGGTAAATCCATGAAGTGGTTAGCAATGGCCTTACCTTTCAATGGAACCTGGATGAGATCAAACAAGAGAAGAGATGTATTACACAAGTTTTACTTTTATAGTATCTAATACAGTGGGTTAGAATTCACACAAATTGTTTGCTTTGGAGTGGAAAGATTATATTTGGTTTCATTTTTCTGTTTTCTGGATATTTCTTTATATTTCCACATGATGAAATTAATTTAACATGTTGTTGAGATGTAGCATAACATGGTTTTTGTAAATTTGTAAACTTGACATAAAAAAAATGACATAGACAAAGATATTGAAAGCGGCAATGAGTGTTATATATTTTCAGTACGGTAAAGAAATTAAAAATGTGCCTGTAATAATGATGAGGAAAAACATTTGAGATAACAGATTAATGGCTCATACTAATTCCCCCCTGTACAGTTTTATTTATTGTCTCCTAAGATGTCTTCTCACAAAAGGCTTTGTTCTAGTGTTCTACTCATCCAAACCTATTTCCTTGCAAGATACCACTCTATTGAAAATAAATACTGGTCTGAGATTCTCTGTCTCGGCCAGCATCAAAATTGTGTCTACTTTATAAGAACAGACAATTGAAGACAGATAACCTCGGCCTAGGCACATGACTTCCCCAGATTCTCCACCCCAGGTGACATGGATTAATTGATGGATCTACAACCAGGTGTGATAGCTCCACCACTAATTTTCCACCTCATTTGCCTCTCATGCACTTATACTAGGAAAATTCAAAATGTTGAGTTGTATCTAAAAAATGATTGTTAGATTATGCAGGAAGGGTAATAAAAAAAAATGTTCCAAAACAAGAGAGTCAAACAGATTGTAGAAATTTAAGAAATCATAATAAAACTGCTATGAATGAAAAAATGTTTCGACACGTTTCATGTCTTTGTATCAACAGACTGTCAAAATGACAGGGAGGAAGCTGCCCTTTAGTTATCTACCGATGAAAAGGGTATACATTTCATTTTTAGATTCCTACCTCTCCTGCCTGAAACAGATTCGGCTCTATAGTCATAGGGTACTGGGTCTCCGTAGCCAACGACATTTCCTTCCTCATCTCGAATTCTCTTCATTTTCACCTGGCGCCTGGTGCCACCCTCACTCACCTGGTGTTCAAAACGAGAAAAATGAACATCTACGTAAATAGCACTCCTTGTAATTATCTTGTGTCAGGGCATGGAAATTAGGGGGCTGACATTAGGGGGAAAAAAGGGGGGAAGGAGGGGGGAGGGGAGGTCATTATAGCTAATTTTGAGTCTTAAATGTGATTTAATATCAACACTCACACAGTACCTAAACATAGTAGTTAATAATTAAAAAGACTTGCTTTTTATCATGGCAATGTTGCAATCTTGGATTTTACTTATCAAATATGGTTGAATCGGGTTGTTTTTTGTTTAACCAATATGCTTCTACAAATTTTACTAGATTTGCATGAAATCATTATTTATCTGCTAATCTTTATAGTTAGTTAAATAATATTTGGATATGAGCTTCTCCCTCTTGCTTCATTAATGTAAAAAAACAAACATTTATAAGACTGCTTTGTCCTTTATCCTTTGATCAGGATAAAACCATTGACATGTCTTGAAATTCATTTCAAGGTGCTTTATTTTTCATTCTCTTCTTTTTTTTTCTTTTTTTTTTTTTTTTTTTTTTTGTTGCTTTTTTATCTTATATGCGGTAAAAAAGTTGATACCCATGTAAACATGGTTTACACTAGTAGTAGCTTGCACTGTTTCTCATTTCTAATTCCCACAATATCAGCACAAGGATCAAATATTTTTTTGTGTTGTTGCTGTTGAAATAGAAGGTTTATGTCTTCTAAAGATGCTGTTTAGTAGTGAAGAATGTGTTGCCCAGGTCAGCATTTGGAAAACTAATGTGTTGCCTGATGTTCTGCAAGCCTTGGCATTCCAGCAGAAGTTTCATTGCTGTTTCATACTAAAGCCTTGAGTAGAGGAGGTGTGTACTTGGGTTGGTGTTTGAGGATTAAGCCTACTGAGACGGAAGCTGAATGTTTTGCTGGAGGAGGAAAAAGATATTCTGTTCTTTCTTTGAAAAAAAAAAAGTTTATACATTATGGATTAACGCCTGCTTCAGCAAATGTCGTATTACTGGCAGAGTGCTCTGGGCATTTTAACGTGCTGCTACACAGAGATAAATGGAGAAATCACACAAATATCTAACCCAG
>JAUEKY010141672.1:0-10061 GCA_031833965.1 Scyllaea pelagica
ACCACCACCCTTACCACGACTACCACAACCACCACCACCACAACCACCATCCCCACCACCACCACAACCACCATCACCACCACCATCACCACCCCCACCACCACCACCACCACAACCACCCAAACCCTTACCACAACAACCACCACCACCACAACCACCATAACCCTTACCACAACAACCACCACCACCACCACCATCATCACCACCACAACCACCATCACCACCACAACCACAGCCACCATTACCACAACTCTTACCACCATCACCACCACCCTTACCACCACCACTACTACCACCACTACCACCACAACCACTATCTCCACCACCACCACCACCATGACCACCACCAACACAACCACCACCACCACCACCACCACCACTACAACCACAATCACCACAACCATCACCATTACCATCACCACCCCCACCACCACCACAACCACCATCACCACCACCATCACCACCATCATCACCACCACAACCACCACCACCGTCCACAGGGGGGCCAGCTGCCAGCCAAGGTTGTATCCGACAGCTCCTTCCCCTACGGGTTTCCCGGTCACTTCATCAAATACTGCGTAGGGGAAATCTCCGTGGCTGATGTAGTGCCAGATACCTACAGCCTTTCTATCACCGTCACGCCTGCCTTCGACAGCTTGGTGGGCCTCGAGCAGACGGTAGATTCGGAGACTGTCACTTTAGGTGGGTGGAACGTTGCAGTTACTTGTAATACACAATTATGAATTTAGAGTCAGGGATAGACCTTTGCTAGTTTTTTTATTTCCCAGGTTGACATTGATGTCGGATACTGTCACTTTAGGTGGGTGGACCTTTGCAGTTACTTGTAATTCACTTTTATAAATTTAGACTCAGGGATAGACTTTTGCTAGTCTTTTATTTCGCAGGCTGACATTGATGTCGGAGACTGTCACTTTAGGTGGGTGGACCATCGCAATTACTTACAATACAATGGGATATCTTACATCTAGTGATAAACTTTTGTTGCGAATGAATGTCTTCAGGGGGATGGCATTTAGTTGAGTCAGAGACTGTCACTTTAGGTGGGTGGACCATTACAGATGCTTACAATACAACATTATGAATTTAGGGCCAGTGATAGACATTTGTCGGTCTTTTATACTCCAAGTAGACTGTTGTGTCGGAGACTGTCACTTTAGGTGAGTGGACCCTTATTCATATTTACAATTCAATGTCATGAATTTAGAGTCAGGGATTTTGCTAGTCGTTTATTCTCCATGTTGACAGCGAAATCGGAGACTAACAACACAAAGTGAATTTTTAGCGCTGGGTATTCTTATTGTTGTGAATAAGTGGCTCAGTGAGTCGAGTCGGAGACTGTTACTTTAGATGTGTGGACCATTACAGATACTCACACTACTCATACTTCGTTCGGCGGAGCACTCTGGCACATGTTGACGTGCTACCAAAGAGAGATAAATGGATGACTCACACGAATATCTCACCCAGTCACATTATACTGACACCGGGCGAGTCAGTCTCAGCACTGTTCTCATAATGCCGAGTGCCAGGCGGGCAGCTGCTAAAAAAACGACTTTTACGACTTAGGTATGTTGCGGTGTGGGAATCGAACCCGCCACCTCCCGGTTACGAGGCGGACGCTCAACCAAGTGCGCCAACAGAGAAGTCGTGGGAGTTAAACGATAAGTTGAATGAACAGCGTTGCTTTTGCTTCTCTTTAGTAAGTAGCAAGGAGAATATTGCCGTTCAAGCTGAAAGGCAGTAAGCACAGGTCAGTTGCAGCTCACAGTTTTACCGTCATCGAGGCAAAAGCATTTTGTACTTTACTTTCAATAGACACAACAGACTGATAATATTACACTATTGATGCACCTTAACGGTAGTATTGGGAAAAAAGATAAACCCTACATTAATCGAAAAACTGATATCTCCTGCAGATTAGATAGTTATAATGATAATTAGTTTAAAAGCGCATTTCCACTATTGTTCTCAATGCGCTTTACAGTGATATGAAACGTGTAACACGTAATAGGATGAACATTGATAGAGGAGTAAGCGAAAAAAAATGCATCAATGGTGAGATTGTAATATGTCAGTTACTGCCTTTCATTTTGAAACGGCAGAATTCGTGTTGCCATCAGATCCGGCTGCTTGTAAAGTGATGTGGTTCTGTATTTTCTGACAGGAATCATTGTTGAACCGCAGTGCACCACCCCGACCTTTGGCCCCGACAACACGTATGTGGTCGTGGATTGCCAAGTGACCTCCCCTTACACCCAGGTGGCCTGTCGTTTCTATGAGTACGAGAACACGGTGAGTAACAACACCACGTGATCAAGCTGACCAATCAGCGCAAGTGTCTGAAAATACCCAGAAATAGTGGTGTGGTGCGGTACCAAAAATAAACAAAGCAATTCAAAGAAAACAGAAATAGAAGAGAAAATAAGTGTACAGGGCTGGGTTCTTGACACATTTTCTCTCTTCTATTTTTCCTCTCTTTTCTGAATGGCTTTGTTTATATTCGGCACTATACCACACCGCTATTTCTGAGCTTTTTAAAAACTATTTTCAGTGCCTGCTCCACTCCTTTATTTCTGAAAATTGTTGATATATTGATACAAAGCGTTTTTTTTTTTTTTTGCTGTCTAGGGGTAAACTCTTGGGTTTGTAATGTAATTTTACAGTTTCAAGTTCTACTTCCATAAGTGACGGTGCAAAATTGAATCCTAGGAAAAGACTCCAAACATACGCTTTTTCACGCTTCGCTCAGGTGTAAATGAGTACCCGATAATTAAAAGTGATGCTATGCGTCGAAATAGAATCATGCACAAGAGATAAGCCGGCTGCATTTCTTGTCCCTTGTGTTTCATTTTGGCCATAGAAGCTGCCCTGCAGTCAGTGAAAGAAAACGCGCTTACTGATTGAGTTACCTTTCCATTGTCACAAGGCTGTAGATTCACATTCATTAATAAACATGAGCTCTGCTCAAAACTCCGCAGTCTCAATCAATATGATCTCACTACAAAAACTCAGAAATATTGGTGTGTTGCAGTGCCAAAAACAGACAAAACCATTTAACCTGTGCCGTTGGTTTAAGTGGTTGGACGTCCGCCTCAGAATTGGTAGGTCGTAGGTTCGATCCCATGCCGCGACATATCCGAGTCGTAAAAATAGTTTTTTAAGCAGCTGCCCACCTGGCGTTCGGCATTATGGTAAATATACCAAGACTGGCTGTTTCAGTGTTAGTATGACCTGAATGGGTGAAATAGCCGTGCTGATCCTCCGTTTATCTCCGTGTGGCAGCACGTTAACATGTTCGAAGAGCTCTGTCGTTGACAAGACCTGTGTTGAGACGAGGAGTTAAAACATAATGACGCTCAAACGTGTTAAAGCCATTTAGACAATGAAACATAGAAGAGAGGATTTCATTGCATTCAGCGGGGTTCGAACCAGGTCTCTGAGTAGAGGATGGCTCAGTGGATAACATAGGTTTCTTCTGATGGTTGCAACGTGGCAAGTCTGAAGAGTACTTACAGTACACACCATCCTCTAAACGTGCTCAACCCGCTTTAACCGGCTTCGTCAGCGCACTTGGTTGAGCGTCCGCCTCGTAATTGGTAGGTGCTGGGTTCGATTCCCACACCACGACATACCTAAGTCGTAAAAATCGGTTTTTAGCAGCTGCCCGTCTGGCAGTCGGCATTATGGGAACAGTGCTAAGACTGGTTGGCCCGGGGTCAGTATTATGTGACTTGGTGAGATTTTCGTGTGAGCCCTCCATTTATCTCTGTGTGGCAGCACGTTTAACGTGTCCAGAGTGCTCCGCCGGCGATGTGACCTAAACCGTATAAAAGCAGGCGTTAAACCAAAACGTTTAAACGTTTTTTAAAGCGCTTTACAATGGAATCCCAAACCAACAGCAACACAAATAGGATGAGAAATGCAGCCCAATAGATGCTAGTATATTTTCTTTCCGGACAGAGACAACGCTGTTCACGGCCAGGTACTCATTTACACTTGAATCAAGTTGGGAAATGTTGCAAAGAGCCTTTTTCAAGGACGAAACTTTGATTTTTCGTCACTGACGGGTATCAACTATGTAAACTCACGATTTCATGACCAAGAGTCTACAATATGACTGGACCATAAAACCACATGATACAAAAGGTCTTTCTTTCTTTCTGTATGTGCAAACCCCTCCCCCCCAACCCTGAATAAAACATAGGAATCACCGATAGAAGTTGGTCTTGGCGCCTCAAGTGACCGCATTGTCTACAGCGATCCTGTCTGCAGCCAAATAACCAGTTCTTGTCTTATCACCTGCAGCCTGTCTAGACACCTGTCCTCCTTGACAATAGCCACTTACAGGTGAGAACCAGGTGCCGTCGTTTCCAAGTTTTAACTTTAATTTTTAACTTGAGGCCTGGCTTAATGGCAAGGTGACTGGATGGGATAATTGAGTGAACTTTCCATTATCTCTATATGGTAATTATCATCATCATCATCATCATCATCATCATCATCATCATTATTATTATTTCTTGTCATCATCATCATCATCATTATTATTATTATTATTATTATTATTATTATTATTATTATTATTATTATTATAACTATTATTATTATTATTATTATTATTATTATTATTATTATCATTGTTGTTGTTGTTGTCGTCAACACCATCATCATTATTGTTATTATTGTCTGTGATTATTTGTTGTTTTTTTTACTCCGTGATTACTTACAAAGATGAAAAGATTTTCACTCGTTTGACAATAAAGATAATATGATCTATCTTTATTATTATTATTATTATTATTATTATTATTATTATCATTATTATTATCATTGTTGTTGTTGTTGTCAGCATCATCATCATCATTATTGTTATTATTCTCTGTGATTATTTGTTGGTTTTTTTTACTCCGTGGTTGAAGTGATTTTGTAGCCTAATATCTCAACCTAACCCTCTGTATTACCCTTAACCATCAACTGAAAGATGGTTCCCACATGTGGGCAACCAGAATCATATCAGATCATGATTTGTATTGAATCAAGGTTAATCTATTTGACCATAATGATTAAGTTTTTATCTTTTTATTTCTTCTTTTAAGCCATTTAGGTGTTCTGTTTTAAAAGTAGGTTTTTTTTTTATTATGCCAGAAACCACAACAACCAAGAGCAGAGGCTGATCTAGACTTTCTGAACGCAGTATTTGTCCCTGACAAGATTGGCAATCCATATGGGCTGCATATGACTTTCTTCAAAAATGGTTCAACAAGAAATTTGTTTGTCTACTCTGAAAATTCAAAGGTACGCAGAAAAGTATATAATATTCCTTTTTTATTATTTTTTTATCCATTTTTTAAATTTAGATTGAGCTCAGTTGTTGTGTTGTTTAATTGTTCATTGGTTTGGGGGTCTTGTCTTCTGTTGTTTGTTTTTAGGGAGGGGGGCAGTTTAGTATTTTAGTCTTTTAAAACTTTTTTTTTCATTTTGAAGGGCATATATTTTACCAAGGCTTCCAGCTAGGTCAGAAGGTATAAGATTCTTTAAAGTTGTTGTAACCGGCTCCTTTGGCGCATTTGGTTGAGCGTCCGCCTTGTAACCAGTAGGTGGCGGGTTCAATTCCCATGCTGCGATATATCTGAGTGGTCAGAATCATTTTTTAGCAGCTGCCCACCTGGCATTCGGCATTATGGAAACAGTGCTAAGACTGGTTGGCCCAGTGTCAGTATAATGTGACGGGTGAGATATTTGTGTGAATTCTCCTTTTATCTCTGTGTGGCAGCACGTTAACATGTCCAGAGTACTCCACCAGTGATGTGATCTGAACTGTGTTTAAACATTTTTTTTTTTTAGTTGTTTTCATTGTCAATGCATTGGACTTGATTTCTGTATTTTGTAATACTTTGTTTTGTTTGTTTTTTTTTGGGGGGGGGGTTCATATTTTGTTGAGTTTTTTTGTTTTTTTTTTGTCTGATTTGGGAATAAAAAAGGTTTTGAAGGGGCATTTGTATTTGTCGTTTTTTTGTTTTTGCTTTTGTTTTTATCTTTTGTTGAGTGATTTTTTATTTTGTCCTATCAGGTAAAAAAAGGTTTCGAAGGGGACAGGGGAGGTAGTGATGATGACTGTTTTTTGTGTGTATGTGTTTTTGTATCCTATTTTTTGTGTATTATCTATTTAAACTGAAGGTTATAGTTTTTGATAATTTGCCACTCTTCAGGATATTGTTGATTGGTACATGTGCATTCGATCGGCCAAGTGGGAAAGAAGGAGGATAGCTTTTCCAGACAGAGATCTCTCACAGGTAACAGTGCTTTCACTGTGTACTCTTCCCTTAAACTGTATGTAATGCAACAGTTTTTCCTTCACTTTGCTTGCTGTCATAATATTGTTACTATCATAGAGACGCTCTCAGTCTTGGCAATAATAATATATAAACTTATTGGATCCTCAGCAGAGGAAATTATTTTATGTATTATCAATGCTTGAATCAATGAATATCACAATCATATAACGACAAAATGTTATAAAAGAAACTTAATACACAGATCATAAATTTTATAACCTTTTGATATGTCATCAATGACTAGTGCAATAAATTGTGTACATTCTGAAACTTTCCCAAGTTTCCTAAGCTAATTAGGAGAAAATTCTGTTTTTGATGATCTTTGCTTCCTTTGTCTAGTTCATGAGAAAACTTTGAATTTTTGTTTAAATAAAAATTGAGTTGGTCTTCAGTTTGAAAATCATCAGTTTCACAACAAACTTATTTCAGCGGTGGTTTTGAGCTAAATCTGCTATTTTCTAAATCTTTTATTGCCTCTGTCACAATTTCACTTTTGACCTTAATAATTCTTTCTTGTGTATACTAACGACCTACACTTATTTCCGACCCTCAAGCTTGCAGAAGATCTCACCAAAGACTATGTCATGGAAGGCTGGTTGAGCAAGATGGGACCAAAGAATGAACCTTTCAGACGTCGGTGGTTTACACTAGATCATAGAAAGCTGATGTATTTTGAAGAACCTCTGGTAAGTTTTGTAAACTTCTGCTTTGGTTTTAACCCTGTGTGTGACTGTGTGGGCTATTTTGTTATTAGAATATCGCTGTTGATGTGACTTTTGGGGCCAGATGCACTTCTGACAAGAATCACCTTATTTAACTATCCTTTTTTTAAAACAATTTTTGAAATTCCTCAATTTTTTTATTGATGTTGTAGTGCAGATTGCTCTATCTCTTCATATGAAAGGTCCAATCTTGAAATGGCCTTTAAAAAAAGGACAGGCCTCTGAAGGTCAACTTTTTCATGTCTTTCCTCTTGAAGTGTATGCCCAAAACATTTCATGGCTAACCAAAATGTGGTTGTTTTTTTCTCCTTGTGTTCAATGAACAATACTCATTTTTGCTCAAATAAGAATATATAAGGGAAGGGAACAACAGAAAGACAAATTTAGGGACCGACATTGCATTTCTGTTATCATTATTACTTTTCCAGCCTATATTTCATTGTTGGTGTTCCTTAAAGATGAACGTAAATTTATTGAAAATTTAGCAATTTTTTGTCTTTAGATAACTTCTTAACTTCTTTTAGGTGTCCCATTTCTTGTCTAATGTTCTGGCATGGTTTCTAACTTAATAGCCAGGGTTTACAAAAAAAAAAAGGACCGCTAGGACTTTGTTTATTGTGGGTGGCATTCTCATCGTCATTTTGATTTATTTCTCGTCTTATGCTCTGGCATGGTATCTAACTTAATATTATCAAAGCAGATCTCTATTGTCCAATAAAGGCAATTTGTCTTTAGTTACATCAGTGTACAGTTTCTTGATACAATCACAACATATTGCGGTACACATATTGATTGTACAATTCACTCATAGGGAAAAAAACAAACAAAACAAAAACAAAACACTACCCACTTCAAGGAATCTCTTTGTTTAATGGCTAGGGTTTAGAAAACAAAAGGCACCTCTTGGACATTTTGAAATGTGTTTGGTGTTCTCATAGTCTTCCAGATTTTTTAATCTCTTTTGCAGAATGAGTTTGCTAAGGGAGAAGTGTTCATTGCCAACAAAGACAGCGGCTACTCAGTCACTGTGGGGACGGAAGATGAGGACAAAGGCTCCAACAGCCAGACTCCCAGCAGCAGCTACTGTTTCACTTTGAACACACCGGAAAGGAACTTTGTACTCAGGGCAGAGACGCAAGATGAAATGCAGAAATGGATTTCAGCTTTAGAGAAGGTTGTGGAACTCCCATTGACTACGCAAGACAGCAAACGTAAGTACTTATTCTTTGATAACATTTGCTTTTTTCTTTTTTATTATTCCAGTTTTATGATATTTACTGCGTTTATTTAATAGTTTTGTTTGTTTCTTGAGGGTTTTGCGGCGCTATCGGCACAATTTAGGCCATGTCAGCGCCCGCAAACAGTCAGAATAGCAACTAACGCAGCTTCCACGGGTCTGAGCAAGAAAGAAAGAAGAAAGAGGGAAGGAAGGAGAGAAAGACAGAAATAGTTCCCTGCAGTCGCCTCTTACGACACATCGGCATCACGGTGGTGCTATTCTGTAACCCCGGACACCATACGTGAGCACCAACAGTAGACTCTGATCGGTTGGCCTTGAAATTAGAAATAGGAGCGACGGTGTCATGCTATAACCACGTACATAGATTTTAGCTTTCGTTTTTTTATTTGAGACGAAAAAAAATATTGTTTCTTATTGTCATTGGGTAGAAATCTTTTTACTGTTGTTTTGGTTAAAGGAACTTTTGTTTTGGTTCTGGCTTATTTTATTGAAGAGGAGCCCCCAGAAAAGGTTTATTAACTCATTGGGCTAGAAATAATGATTTTTCCTTTTTCTCTAGTTGTTAGAGCATGACACCATCGATATGGTGCAATATTCACTGGTTGAACTCAAGCGCTTGACAAGCGGCTTCCTGCCTCAAGATTACAAGATCATTTATAACATACGTAGTGCAACATTTACTAAATGTGCTCAAGCACTTAACAAGCGGCTCCAAGCCTCAGAATTACAAGAACATTTATAATGTACGTAGTGCAACATTTGCTGAATGTGCTCAAGCACTTTACAAGTAGCTCCAATCCTCAGGATTACATACGAACAAGTATATCTTGAGACCACAAAACAGCACGAGAAATAGTGTTTTAGTGCAGCTTTGTGGTCTAGAGATAAACTCTTAGCATTGTGATCGAGAGGTTGCAGGTTCGATACTCTCTATAGAAGGGGCAAAGTTAAGCCCTTGGAAAAGGCTCTTTACTCACATTTTCCAAGGTCCGCTCAGGTGTAAAAGAATAACTGGCCGTTTACAGCCTTGCGGTCTCCGTCCGAAAATATGAACAAGCGCCTAGCAGGCAGCATGTCTCGTCCTATTTGTTTCCTGTTGCTGTTGTCTTGGGACCCGTTGTAAAGCGCTTTGAGTACGTTTGGTGGACGTTGCTTGATAATATAAAAGCTATTTTTTTCAGCTACTTGCGCCATGGAAGCCATTCTTAAAAAAAAGGCTAACATTAGCCTTTATTTTTATACCATATTCAGGTCAGGGTCAGACCCACAGCTCGCCCAACGCGCCCAACGCGCCCAACGCGCCCATCGCGCCCAACGCGCCCAACACAACGCCCAAGGAGGCGGGACTGCCGACGTAGCCGCTATGGCTGTTGCCCTGACAACGTGACGCCAGCCAGGGGAGAGAACCAGAGAGGATGTCCCATCACCATCCGGCACATTGACAGTAAGTAGGCACCTTTCTCTCTTCTCTCTCTCTCTCTCTCTCTCTCTCTCTCTCTCTCTCTCTTTTTCTCTTCTCTCTCTCTTTCTCTCTCTCTCTCTCTCTCTCTCTCTCTCTCTCTCTCTCTTTCCCCCCCCTTTCTCTCTTCTCTCTCTCTTTCTCTCTCTCTCTTTCTCACTGCTCTCTCTCTATCTCTCTCTCTCTCTCTATCTATCTATCTATCTCTATATCTAACTCTCTATCTATCTATCTATCTATCTATCTATCTATCTATCTATCTATCTATCTATCTATCTATCTAT
>JAUEKY010142005.1:0-10060 GCA_031833965.1 Scyllaea pelagica
TCTCTCTCTCTCTCTCTCTCTCTCTCTCTCTCTCTCTCTCTCTCTCTCTCTCTCTCTCTCTCTCTCTCTCTAATGGTCTGTCTTGTTAAACTTGCATTACTTTGCCAAGTCCTTGATTTACACTCATGAGGACTACAACCTTGAAAATAATTCGTAAACATTTATTTTGATTTTCCTTTCTTTCTATTTTCAGGCCGCCTCCTGGATGTGTTCACATCTCGCCTCTCTCTCCCCCTATCGTAACTCAGCGGCCACGGGCACCCTCACTACAGGTAACCTAACTCTTCATAACTTCTTCTCTTCTGTTTCTATTTCATGAGTTATCTCTCTTTACATACATTAGTTTTTTTTCAACTGAACTCAAAGTCCAGCGCATAACTGCAACGTTACTAACAAACAGGGGTATCAGTTTGAATGGCAAAGCGTATGTTTGTGTGTGTATGGTTTGTGTGTATTTTGTGTGTGTGTGTGTGTGTGTGTGTGCGTGTGTGTGTGTGTGTTTGTATGGAGAGAGAAGGGAGGGAAGGGCGAGGAAAAAAAAAGGGGGGGGGGGGGGTAATGGATCTATTATGATATGATTTGAGAGGAGCAGACATATTCACGGATATTTTTTCAATGTAATAAAGCTTGAAAATGAACTTGCAGGAGGATTAAAACGGTGCATTGTAATCCTGTTTTAGTGTTGGTACAGAATATTAAAGGGGGAAGGGAATGTTTACACAATTGCTATAATAGTATTACGATGTTGCTTAGATAGATATGAAGGGGTAATAGCTTTTGTAGAAAACAACAAGAAATTGAGACAACTCAAGACTTTTTTTTGACTCAGAACAAATTGCTCCTCTCTCTCTCTCTCTATCTCTCTATCTATCTATCTATTTATCTATTTATCTATCTATCTATCTTTTTATCTATCTATCTATATTTCTATGTGTGTGTGTGTGTGTGTGAGTGTGTGTGTGTGTGTCTATGCGTTCATAGAAAACGGATATTTCTCTTCAAAGATCATGACCACAGTTATACAACTATCGTTGTTCATTCACATTTAATTTGATTATCTCACTCTTGTATCATAATAACGTTTGTTTGGCGGAATAAATCAGCTAGCTGGTAGATGATATTTTTCAACTTAACTTAACTTAGATAAACACTTTTTGGTGCATTTTTCATTTCAGCCTTTTATCAATCTATCCTATACTCTATTTTCAAGGACAGGATGTAGATTTCACATTCGGTAGCAGTAGGTTTCAATGGGTAAATCGTCTGCCTCAGAGCTTGTAGGTCGTGGATTCAATGCTGCGACGTGTTGGGCCTAACAGGCAACAATTGTTTGATTAGCAACGGTCTCGCCGGGGGAACCGCGCGCGGGAGTGGCCCTGCGTCAGTGCGATGTATCCATGTGAGATATTCGACTGTTTTCCGATTATCGACGTATTGCAACACGGTGACTTGTCTAGAGTTCCTTTACTTTGGCATGACCAACAAGATATTCGATCAAGGGCTATGAAAGTTCTTTTTTTTCGTCACACATATACATAAAGAAACCTTTTTAGATCTCGATAGTGCATTTGATTTAGGAAATTTTCACCACGAATTTCAAACTGCTGACAATTTGAGAATGATAACGATTACAATTACAGATGACGAAGACAAAACATTAAAACCCGACCTAGCCCAGCTTATATCGCTTTGTTCATTTGGTGAGGCAATCGAAATCTCATGACAGAAAGCAATTGATAATGTCAGTGTCTGCAGACAAAGTAACGGTGGCAAATACAATTTGAACTTTCATCCTCTCATCTATGAGTTTTTTAATTACTATATCTGTCTACAAACTAACAACTGCTTCAATTTCATTTTTCAAGACTGCAAACGCACGGCAAGTTCTTGACACGCTATAAGATTATATTCTTGACCAGATACTATTATAACCCATTAAGCACAAAGGGTTAATATAACTGCATTGAATAAAAAAATTGTGACTTATTGTCACCGTGTCAAAGAAAATTGTCTAGTGCGTTTGTGGTCTTAGCTAGGAGTGTAGTATGACCTGGACTATAACATTTTCTGTGTGTATGTAGGATATTTCTCCATCAGGAGGGGTGCCAAGCGAGGTAGGTAATCGTTCACGGAGACCCATCAACAGTAGAGGCATGGCTGTCCACTGCAAGGACACGGCCATTACCAACTTGAACCTTAATACCATCCTTTGTCGTGGGTAGACAGGGCTGATACTTTGATTATCGTCTAGATTGACTCAAAAACAAGGGGAAGGAGTAGGGGGGGGGGGGTAAAAATCCAGACTTATTCAATCTTCCATTTTTTGTTCTCTATCATTTAACCTTTACTGTCAAGATTAAATGAATGTCAATTTTGCAAAGATGATTGAAATAATGTCTTTGGGATCTTAATATTTTTACACATAGTTTAGTTCTCTACAGGGAGCTTAGCTTTTATCGTGCTAGATTATATCATCTTAGGTTACTTGATGCCTTTATTAGGCATACCTTTTTTTCTATTTGAGTTTAAATAGAAATTGATACATTGTCATAACCATCAAGTTGGTAATGGCTGGTAGGCCAGCAAAGCTTTATCATCATTTTTTCTGTCTCTTTCATACCTCTATCTGATTGCCTCTATAAATAGACGCTATATTGGTGCTGTTGTTAAAGTAATGGAGACATTTCTCTTCATCAAATTTGTCACGCTTTTAGTTGCTAAAATGTTTCCTGTTTCATTCATTTTCATCAGGAATCATTTTCTCTTTTCTTTTATTTCTTGAATTGTATATGTTTTTTTGTGTGAATGTTTGTATGTGAAAATATGGTATGTGCATTTTGGTGTCACGGAATCATTAAAGAAAATTCATAGCTATGTGCTACAACGTGATCAATTTAAAAAAAAATAATTATAAACAAAACAATGAGAGAAAATCATAATTGTATGCAACTGACAAGGCAATGCAAATGATACTTCATCATACCTATTGTTCATCATTGTCAACTATTTTCTTCTGATGAAGACATTATGATCACATCTTTTATGATCCTTCTTCTTTCTATTTATTTATCATCGAAAAATGGCGTCTGAATATTTCAACAGATGTGAAATACCAAGATTTTTGTCTCCTTTCTTTTTTCAACGAAGCATTATTTCAATATTAGGAGGTTAATATAGCAATGTTTTCTCTATATCAGCCAATGCAATTACATCTGGCGTACCAGAAGGTGAGAAAGATATTTAATGAGCCAATAAAAAGGCAAATATCAAATAATAAAAAATCTCTTGCGAAAATTCCTCAACTAGCACTAATCAGCCGACAAGACTTCACCCACCTCATCGAAAAGGAACATAATAATTAACAGTGTCCTCGCTGTTATTTCAGAGTAACTGTAACTAAATAACCTAATTGATTTATTAATGTAAATTTATATGTCCTAATTTCTGCTTTGGTTATATTGCTTACTCATGAGATCAGCCAAAGCTAACAAAGATTACAATATTTCCCAGGCATACAACATATTTCGTCAATTGTCATAATATAAAATTATCTATATAAGCCCATCTCTTGAAATTGTCGTAAATATCACCACTTGATAAATGTTATATGATCTAGTTTTGATCACATTAAGTGAAAATGGTACGGAAGGTGCGATTTGGTGAGTAATAACTTAACGTGGGAGTTCACTGCACTCACGATATTACTATAAGCCTATTTAAGACACCATCGATAGTTAAGAAGTGTATAGTTTCATCCTCCGTACAGTAGAAGGGATCAGCCAACGTTAACGTCGCTGTCTCACCCTGTGCTTTTTTTTTACTGCCAAGCCTAATTACTCCGTGCCTACGAGTCGTTCTTTTAAGGCTGCATCGGTCTTGTTTTTACCTTTACATCAATTAGTATCGAAAGGTATGTGAGTGTTAAACTGCATCCCCACTGCTAATCCCCACCACAGTCCAAAGTCCATGCCACCATCACGGACGTCCAGAGGCTACAGGACCTCCAGGGACGCTTCCTACACGGCCTCAAGGACGAGTGCACCCCTGTAGCCGCTGACTATGTCAAGAAACGCCTTAACAGGCTCCGGGCAATCGCTGCTGCTGTAACATTCACGCCCACTTTACCCCTTTACTCCATAGAATCAATTCCGTACCTCACGCCTTTTGCCCTGGTTTCAGACGCCCCTCACCCCACCGTGATTTGTTGAGAAACCCGTCCATGACGTCACTAGAACCAACTACATAATATTATTACCATTACACCACCCTGTGATTTATATTTGGCACGCTCCTGCTTTATCTACGGGTTGATGACATTCCGTCCGTTTTGATTTCAGTATCCGCCTCCCGCCCAGATTTTGTTTTAATTTTCGCACGATTTTGCCAATAGCACTGAAATAATTTTGCAGCAATGTACATCCGATTTTGGTTTATCTAAAACGTTTAAAGGATGAGAACCGTACCCATGTGTCCCTAATCAAAGTGTGTAAATCTGAATTCGTACTCGAACAAAACTCACAAAGAAGAAAACGTTACTTTTCATTCATAAGTTTCGAAGCCCAACATTCTATCTATATATCCATCCCTTTTCTCAAGGGAATTATGATATTTACCCCACTTGATGAACGAAATTCAACTCCTACACTCCCATGTGTTGTGTTGGTACTGATATATCTCGGGGGAGAATTTAGAACAAATGTGGAGAAGCATTGATGAATTTGCACACTTTGATTTTCACCCCAGAAACGAACCAGAACCATCCAAATGCCCATACCCACCTTGCACCAAGACCACCTCAAATACCTGTGGAGTTTTCACAACCCAATCCCCCTCACCTTCCACCATCCATCCTTCAACCATAAAGAAATGGCCATAGTGTAACCTTTTTGTTATCCTCCCCTTAAGCAGGTAGAATAAGAAAAATCGCAAATTTAACAATAAGATCTACATGCATGAATGTAAACAAAATATTGCGATTTGGAATAGTCTTATACCCGATGAATTAAGTCAATATCAGTCGACTGAAAAACTTTTGTTACAATAGCATCGAAAAGACCAACGAGGTAGGATGATGATATACATTTACACTAAACGGTTATGCTGTGTCCAACCATCTTGTGGTAGATATCCCTCCGCGACAAACTGATCGCCGCCTTGAACCTGGAACACACCCCTGCCACCATTCCATTCATCAAGGGCCAGTTGGACAGACTGCAGCAGCGTTACGATGCCGTGCGTTGTGACCGCCTAACTCTCTCTACTACGCCATGCAGTTGATCTAAAATTACTAAACGCGCAATCAATGCGATGTTACTAGGTCATGGGGATAGGGAAGTTTTGTATCATGATGTCATACTTTTTTTTTCAAATTTGGGATTGCAAACCTACCATTGTGTTTTAGCGTATGAACTTGAAAATTATTGAGAAAAGAAAATAAGAACGGTTTGCTTTTGGCTTGGGGGAGGGGACGGTTTGTGAATATTTAGACGTAAATGGTTTTGTCCAACACAATAAAGTATATTCCATACACTTTTCATCGGACATGAATGAAAATTTTCGGTTAACTTCATGGCAGAATTATGTTCTTTTCTCACTTCAATACATAGCTTAATTTGAAGAGTAATCACGTGTGATACTGCAATCATCTCTAACCTTCCTTCAGTACTTCTCTAGCTGTTACAGCGAATATCTCAAACTTGCACTGCTTTCTTTTCTGAGTGAAGCACTTACTTTAGTTTCTTCCAATGTTTTGCTTCTGTTTTCATTTTGCCACCAAGATGCTGAAATTGCTTTTTTCCTAAATCAAACTCAAGTTGAAAAAGGAAAGAGAAAAATGCAGAATATGATCTCAACATCACCATTTATCCAATTAATGCATAACACTTTGTAGGTACAAGAATTTGAGATAAGATTACCGGGCCAAAACGCAAAGACTAATTCTTTTTCTCCTGAACAATGCGCCCTAACTACATTTATCACATTCAGTATTACTTTGAGTTGTGTTTTTTTTCATTTCTTTAAACCAAAGATTTATTTCACCTTACTCCTTATATATTTTTATTTTACCTTTCCCATGCTTTTTTTTCTTGTCACAGTGACCCAGACTAATGTTTTGGATTGATCTCCCCTTTGTGACTAAAATATCTCTTCCAAAGAAGAATCAGCTGTAGTTTGTCCTGCCCTGGCTTATCAGTCGAGACACACAATAATACGATGCAATGATTGGGAAGAATTGAATTTAAATACACCTCAAGCACAACAATAGGATGATTTTCATTCACCCTTGAACATTCAAACTATTTTGGATTAATCGAGGACGTGAGAAACAGAAGTGGTTTGAAGAGAGGATGATGAATATAATGTAATATTGATCCTGACAAAACAACAACAAATGATGGCAACGCGGAAAGGAAATTTTAGCAGCAGTCCGGGTAGTAGACTGGAATTTACACTCAGTATAAAAATGGAAGCCTTTGTGCCGATTTTCATTAATTTGTAATAACATTCCTGTACTTGAGGTCAGTATGATATATCTACAGATCCATTTAAGATATTGCCGTTTTGTTGTAATGGTTAAAACAATTTTGCTTATATCGAATCCCACTAGAATCGTGCATGGTTTCAAACACACATCACAACGCACTGTTTGATCTTGATAATAACAAAAACCTTTCACAACGACAGCTGTATACCTGAGCTTTTTACGACCAAATGGACACGAGGTTAAAAATTGAAACAAGCTTAACTGTAACTCCACCTCTTTGATATCTCTTTCGCAGGACAGATCTCCCTCTAATCGTTCCCCACAACGCCCTAACACAATCCACACCCCACCACATCCTTCATACAACCACAGTAACTACCAAAATAGCCACAGTCACCCACACCACTCCAACATGTCGATCGCAAGGAGGCATAACGTTCCAATTCACGTTCATATCGAACCGCAACGGCCCCATCAAGCCCCCCAAACCTCGTACTACCAGTACACCCCTTCCCCGACCTCCCAGTACCCTCGTAACGACCCTTACGGCACCATGCCGCGGAGGCAACGAGGGTTCAGCCAGCCCCCCTTCCAGAGCCCTACCACCCCGACCATCCCGCCCCCTCCATGGGCCACCCAGCAGGCAGCCCCCAAGAAGGTCTCCAAGTTGTCAACCTTGGGTGGGGGAGGAGATTTGATTGGCACCAGCTTCAAAAGCTCCACGCTTCCACGCCGCAGCAGTTACCAGCCTATGGTACACACACTGGCTTGTACAGCTCTCTTGCACTTTCCTCACCTCACGATGGTGGCATACTGTGTTTCCAGATTTTAAAGACCCAAAACATCTCTTTAGTCCTATATGAGGGAAAGTTATTGCGTATACACAGCTGACCTTTTTGTAATAATAAAAGCAATGAAGTCAGCGGCCATCAATTTAAAAAGCAAGCTAATAAAACAATAGAATACAAAACAAAAATGCAAGTTTTGGTTTTGGCGAGAATCCAATTTTGTAACGATGGAATTCTCCAGAGAACACTTAATTGCTCAATGACATGCCATATATGAAATCGAATTAGAGAATCATGTGGTTTAATCATCATAGTTAGATCGAGAAAGAGACTATCATAGACAGGCCTGAGGAATTATTGATAGAATTAGTGTCAACACAGATTGTTGAGACACAAGATAAACACTCTAAATCATTAAAAGATGTCTCAATTTTAATCACACAGTATGCCATCATCCAAATTATTAAGACATCTTTTGGTAACCAATATTTCAAGTATCTTCGAATACAAAAGGCTTTTTTTCATTCATAACAACACTGAAGTGAATAACCTCTGTCTTCATTTCTCTGTTATAACATTTAAAACAACTTCCTCCTTTTTTCAATCTGTCATCTAATTTAGCATAGCTCATCGTCATAACATGGCTACTCAATAACAATGTAATCTCTCTGATAACATTTCAGTCGTTGTCTTCTTTGTGATCTGTCTTATACCATCACTTTTCTGCCCACTGTTTGTCTCAGTGTGTGCCTGATGCACCGGAATGATCAGAGTCAGACTGCCGTCAATAATGAGGGTAAAGGATTGGAGCTAGTACTGATAGTGATATGCAGAGAGGAAACATTGATGCGAGGTTGTACGATGCAGAATAAAAACAAATCTCTTTAAAGGAGAAAAATGTGGGATATCTGTTGGCAGGACTCGAACCAAAAGCCTGGTTGTTGTAAGCATCCACTCTCGGCAAGGTGGTGCTATGGTAATCAGCAAAAGTTGGAATCCCGTCAACATATTTCTCTCCATTTTCTTTTTCTTTTCCAAAAACTGTTTTTATCTGCACCGTACTATACTGCAGGAATTCACTTTTTCTCTGTACTACATCCATGGGACGCTGTGAAAGAAACATAATTCAGACTGCTGTCATGTATAACGTTTTAGTTACGTACTAGGAATTGGATTTATGATGCATGAAGATAGACTGCGTCTTTTGTTTCGAGACTTTTAGTTTGGGAACAATGAGTGATATTTTGAAGTTGAAAATACTTGCTGGTTATCCTCGATTGCTTTACAAAAGCACCAAAACAAAAAAGCCCTAAATGAAAAAAATATTGGACATTCATCACCGTTTTTTTTCTACTTAAATTTTTAGATTTGGTATGGGGGTTTGCTTTGGTTTGATCTCCTGACATGAACTTTCAACTGGAAGAACATATTTGCAAACTTCAAAGAAATGCATTATTTGCAGAAGATTTGTAAAACCTTTTGAAAACAGCAGCACACCTGGATACTTGATATTTCCTGAATTGTAAAAAAAAGTGTTTTAGTTCGTTTGGCCAAACTTGAATTGAATTGAATTGTGCATCTGAAAAATGTCGAAACACCACTTACAATACTTTTCCAGAGCTGCAGTAGAAAGGGGGAAAATGCATGCATCGCATTCGTACACCCATGGCTTCATCAGGTTCCTGGTATTCACCCCTACTGAAGAACACATTCTGGTCATTCAGATCGGCAGTATGTTAGCAAGGCAATACTGGTAGATAAAACATGAATTTCAGAAGGCTAGGATGGTGATAGAAGATCAATATCTATTGCTCATTGAAATGAACTGACGAGTCAGGAGAACGTTTCCAATCTATTAAAGAACGAACTGTTGAAAACTTTTGAATGGAGTGAAAGGAAATGAAAAGCCAACGCAAAATTAATCCTACTACAGTAATAGCTTTAAATGGATATCGAGCATTGAATGATACAATGATTTTGATATGCAACTGTAACCGAATCCCTACAGAAGTGATTTTGCAATGTTTCATGCAACACAAAAAGAAACAGAGCAGTCCTGAAACAAACATCTCTTCCCCTTCCTTCCCCTACAGTAAACAAACCCCAAAGCAAAAATTAATAACACTCGTAAAAAAAAACTACTGCTGTTTCTTCTGGATTATGAAGTTCCTATTCTTTTTATCCCCACTCCTCTATACCCTGTCTTTGTTTTCTCCCAGCAAGTTGGCTTCCATGCATTGCATACTACGGACGTGTGCTGTGTTCAAGCTAAACCCAGCTGTGACCCTGAATCTGAGATCCCCTCCTTATACTATCTTTCCTTTCGACGGCCTCACCGCTTCTACTAACATACATGGCATTGAAGCAGAAAGTATAGTTCGATATCATAACGGTTTGAAAAATTAAGAACTGGCCCCCTATCGTATCCCTATTGAAAACCTGCACAGAGAATCAGACATCCAATAGAAGAAAAATGTGTTGTTCATTTCAACTCCATTTGTGGCGAAATCAGGACTAATCCTTGGGTCTCGCACTCAGGCTAGTGCCGGAAAATGATTAGAATATATCTATTTAACCATATACGTGCTTTGTCCCCTTTCCAAACAAAACGTACAAAACAACAAAACAACAGCAACAAAAATTTCCCCTACTAACGAAACTCGAAGAAAAAAACTCACCTATCACAAAGACAAACACGAGAGAGAGAGAGAGAGAGAGAGAGAGAGAGAGAGAGAGAGAGAGAGGGGGGGGGGCGGAGAGAGAGAGGGGGAGAGAGAGAGAGAGAGAG
>JAUEKY010142116.1:0-16469 GCA_031833965.1 Scyllaea pelagica
GAGAGAGAGAGAGAGAGAGAGAGAGAGAGAGAGAGAGAGAGAGAGAGAGAAACAAGATAAAAAGGTACATAGCGCTTTAAAAATTCTTATAATCATGGTTACTATGATTCTACTGTAACTTTGAGATCCAGTGAAAACTATATGAATTCAACATGTCAGCCAGCCCTGATATTTCTTTTAACTCTATTTAAATGTGTTTTGTTTTGTCATCGTTTTATTGATTAAAAGCCAAAATCCATCGTTCATTGACTTCTTTAATGTATTTTTGTTTGCTTTTTGGACGTGAATCAAGTAAATATGAATATGATTAAATATTGTCCAATTGGAATATATGTGTTCTGCCTTAGATATGCTTTTCAGTAATCAGTCTTTTGGTGATTGAATTATCCACTTTATGCTTACTAGTACTGAACACATTGGCGCTACTGCTACTGGTGAGTTGCGAGTACACTAGCCAAATCACAGGCAGGACCCTCTGGACAGCTTAAGAGGCTGTCACACATAGATGGACGAATGATGGCTCTCTTGAATATCTCTCCCAGTCACATTAAACGAACTGGGCCAATCAGTCTTAACACTGTTCCCCATGTCGATCACCAAGCAATAAAATAGCTAAGCTGATCCTGGTGCTCTACAAATGAGACGGCGACAAAAGTCCTGCTATTCAATACTTTCTCCGATCAGTTATTTTTTATCAACATGAATTCGAAATTGATGTGAACATACAGTGAGGCTGAGGTAAAGATAAAGAATGTAATACATTGCCAGATTATGACATTTGTAAGAAGAAAGGGTAGTCAAGCTTCAAGTGAGATAGGTACAGCGGGTGTGTGTGGAAGAAATCCAGCCAATTATATCAAACTAGGCATCATACAAATGCCCTTAAATTTTTCCCACTGAAATCACGTAGCCTGGATAGGCAAGAGACTTTGGTTTGATAATGATATCTCAAAGGTCTACTTACTTGTCAGACTTCATCCCAATCTCACTCTTCTCTTGGTCCAGCCTAGCTTGATTGGAGAGCTGGGTCATGGCCTAGAAGTTGTCTTTCGTTATTATCATTATCATCATTATCAATATAGAATGAGTAAAGTAGGTATGCTGTCAAAATGGCATGGATAAGCAGGGCACTCAAGTAGTTTTTTAAAGATTGTAAACTGAACTGAACTAATGTCTGGCTTCCAGAGTTTATGAGTTATATCATTAGTGGATCACTGCAGCAAATTATAGAGTTGTGCTACACGGAAGTAAGTGGAGGACTCATCCCTATTAGGTACCTCCCAGGCCACCCAGTCCCATGATGCCGACAGCTACTAAAAAGATTTTCATGTCTTGGCCAGGGATCGAACCCACGGCCCACTGCTTCAGAGGAAGACACTAAACCACTCAAGCCAATCACACTGATCAATCTGGTACTACAGACATCTCAAAACTCAACAGTCGAACTGAGGCTATTTCCTTCCTTACTATATTCCAATCTCACCCTTTTCTTAGCCCTACAAAGGTTGATAAGAGGGCTTTATCATCAATAAAAAGAATATCGGGAAAAGTTTCCCTTGCTTAAACCTTGCAATTCCATAATTGTTCTAAACAGAGCATGACATGGACATGCATTCATCACTGGGATAAGGAGCCTTTTTGGTCTCAGGTTGCAAGCAACATAACCCACAGTCATCTCAGTATTTCAGACAAAAAACAAACAAAACAACTCGCTCAGGGTTAACACCTTGTTTCAACACTAAAATGGCCATATCACTGGCGGAGCACTCTGGACATATTAATGTGCTGCCACACTGAGATAAATGGAGGACTCAACACAAATATCTCCCAAAATCACATTATTCGAACACTAGGCCAACCAGTCTTAGCACTGTTCCCATGATGGCAACCGATGAGCAAACGGCTGCTAAAAAACAAATTTTACAACTTGGGTATCTCATCGTCTTGAATTAAACCCATGACCTACCAGTTACAAGATGGGCGCACAACCCCTTTCACCAACAAAACCAGTCTCTCAGACAAAAAAATTCTCATAGAGGATAAAATATGTTCTCATAGAGGATAAAATATGAGGAAGTTTGTTGGTATACTGTAAGAGATTTTCAAATTGTAATATCAAGGTCATTTCAACCCTCATGGGAATGGCTAAATCATAAAATTATTGAAAAGAATAAAAATAAACAGAAATTAACTTTTTTATTTTCATTTTATTCACCCAATCAACAATAAAAAATTCAACATGTGAAGGGAAAGGCACAGTATACAGCATGTAATGTAAGAAATAGATACAAATATTTACATCATAGCAACTAAAGTGGAAAAGTTTTATCACTTACAAGAAGCCATGTTTTCATGATGGAAAATAAGATTCCATTCTATTTCTAAATTCATCTTTAGTTCCTACTTCTGTGAGTTCTATTGTTTTATCCAGGCATAGATGGCGGATATTTGTCCTGCACTCTGGGTCTTTTTTCTTCATAGGGTTGGATTGGGGTAATGAGGATCAAATTATGGATGCCATGGAAACAAATTTGAATATACATTGTGTAAAGGCAATGTACAAGAAATGATTTCATTAAAGAAAAGGTGTGGAGAGCAAAGTGTTTGTAAGATCTCTACAACTACTACTGACACTGAGAATATGCAGAAAAAAAAGTGGGGGGGGCGGGGGGGGGGTAAGGAGCTGGATGGGGGGGGCAAAGGGCCTAGGAATAACCATAGCTTTCCAAGTATTTCAATAACGATGATTATGATTGATCTCATATAAAAAGAATCATATCTAAGAAAAGTAAAAAAAAAAAAAAAGAATTAGATGAAGCTTAAAAAGATAACTTGCAACTGAAAAATCAAAGGAGAGCACCACAAGAGCAGAATGAAAATACAACTATATGGGCAAACCCATTAAAAAAATCACTAGATCACATATTAACAGCTAGAATCACTTCTATAAGAGATACATTGTCAGATATATGCTCGTATGACAACATCCAAAAATAAGAATTGTGATAAATCAAAACTTAGTACAAGATGCAAGAGAGAATACTGAACACAGATGCACCATAAGATATTGAGTAAAGTTTTGTCTAAAGATTTTAATAAAAACAGGTCTTAGAGTATCTAATTTTAGAACTGTACACTATTCTCATATCATTAGAGTTGGTATTCATTATGACTGCATTCACAAATTGATAAAAGGAAAAAAATACTGAAAAATGCAACAATGATGCTGATGACATTGCAGATGATCTATTCTTATTCACAGGGTATGGTAGAATTCAATATTAATTGTTCCAATGCCCCATTGTGGTGATTTGTGTTGATTGCCTGGTGTTATTTGTTTGAATTAACAACCATGATGAAGGAGGATATCGTAAATCATTTTAACAGTGATGGTTTTTTATTTAAGACTGACTGCAGACATCATATAGAAGATCCCGTGAATCTATAATTTGCATCTAAAATGACTAAATAGATAAAAATAACAACAACAACATATCATAAAACAAAGAAAAAATTAAAAACCATAGCACTAAGTAGTACAAGGTAAAAAAAAAAAAAATGAGCAATTGCTCAGAAGGGGATTACACCATTCTAATACTATTGTATTGCTAACTACCACTTGATGATACAAAGTGATCAAAGATACTACCTAACACCTTACAACTACAACTTACAACAATTCCAATTTTTCCCTCATATATTACAGGCAACAAAAGAAGAAAAATCGGGGTTGGTGCTGGATTTGCGAACTGCATTGATGGCAAAGGTTTTACTGCAAGGGTAGACCTCTCCCAGCACGGGTGCAGATGGATGGGTGTTTCTTTTGCTGACACCAATCTTTGGGATTTCTTTATCATTTTCATCTTTGGCATCGATATAAAAGTGGACTTTGTCCTGCCGCACTCCGCCAGGATCAAATGTGCTATGGTCTGTGACGTTGAATGTCTGGTAGACCAGGCCTGACAGCGGGCTGTCTGTGAGAGGGAGGTTGGGGGAGGACAGTGAGGAATGCATGGATGGAAGGCTTCCGGAGCCAGGGTGATGGGGACTGATGACGCAATCATCTACTAGGGATCCTATCCTTCTCTGTTGGTCTTCTATGGCTTTTTGTTCTGGAAAAAAAACCCAGCAAAAAAGACAGATGAATAACGTTGTAAATATAACAATGGTCACATGAAAGATCATAGCTACCAATATTTCAGACAAAAATGAAGTATTACTGTTTCATTTTAACAAGTCTATATTCACCAGTCATATTGCAAGACATCATTCCAGACAATAATCATGCATTTCAATATATGAAGCTTATGTTTGTCAGTCAAGTTTTTAGACATCAAGTCTGGCTAATTTAGTTTTTTTTTGTTATGTTATCAGTTTCCCTTTGTACCACCCATTGACATAGTAGAGACCCAACAGATGAGAATGTCTGACACCAGAATGTGTCAAAAAGTACAAACCTTATCTGATATCAAACAAAAGTCAGGAATAACTCTGAGCCAATAGATTAAGACAAAAGAGTGACTCAAAGAAAATACACATCTAGGGAGGCCAAACAAATTTTATTGCAGCCTGAGATTGGACTTGGAGCATCTGCAAAGATAAGCTGCTTAGCTGATTACAGGCAGTATAATTTAGTTACAACATTAAAAACAGAGTGAGGAGAGGATGCAGAGAGGTGCTAATGAAATGGATAGCCAAAATAATATGTAGGTGAACTTGAAAAAAACAAACAAAACTATGCAGATGATGAAGGATATGTCAGAGAGATTGATATAGAAGAAAAAAATGATTAATGCCAGTAATAGAGCATCTGGACATGAGGCCGGTTATAAACACCAACATATGTTTTTTTAAGCTTTGTCAGTCTCAGCCCTTGACTCTCTCATTTTTAAAGTGAAATTTGGCTTCAAACAAAGCCTCAAAAGAGGACAGCAAGCCATATACTATTCTCTGTTATTACACTCCTAGCACATAGAAACAACTGAAAATAAGACCAATAATATGTAAAGGACTGATTGGGCAGATTATACAAGTGTCTATAGTTGAACCAAATGAAGACCCAAAAATAAAGAAATAGGAAAGTGATCAAATTAAATTGCTATCATCTGCATAGCATTGAAACATTATAACATGATGACAAGGCTAATCTATGGTCAGTATATTATATGACCTCAGAATATCATTTTCGGCAATTTCAGAATCAACACAATGATAATAGATTAGGGGGTGTGAGAATCAACCTGTTTTTTGGGGCCAGCAAATTTCTATTAAGTGATATTCATTAAAAGCTAAAAACTATCACAGAGGCTGCTTGTAAAAAAAAAAGATCAGAGGGAGATGTCTATTATGTATCATCCCCCCATCCATATTTGTCTGTTCCAGCAAAGGTGGAGATTTTGTGATGAAGGGGCATGCATAGTATAAATTTGCAATCTTCATTTTGGCTGAGGTAGACTTTTTAAAACCTTATTTCATTTCTCTCAGATACGAAATCAAAATTTTGAGATGTCAACTGTGGAACAGAGTCTTTGACTTTGATCTTTTCTATTTTGCAGATGGCAGCATAGTAATCATAAGGGTGATAAGCAATAAGGGTAAGGATGTTAGCAAATATCTTTAACCAAAACAGAGTCTTTGTTTTATTTACCAAGTGTGCAAGTCATTTGTATTTATAATGCTTGTGCAAAACAAAAATATAGAATATACTTCCTCAGTTGTCAGGATTACATCCCTCATCTTGCTCTAGGTCATGGACACAGCAACTCAGAATCATAAATATCTAGAAGTGTACGTAACTTTCTCGAAGGTAAAGTTGAACTTAAATTTACTGATCCATCAGACCATAAAAAAGGAAGTGAGACCATCCACACATTCTTAAGTCTTACGATTCTTTTTCTAATGAGCAAATTGCAGAAAGTAAAAGTGATTGTAGCACTCCTTTATTACTATCCCTGAAAGTGAGCCGTTGATTGAGCCAAATAAAACAGGATAGCCAACAAGGGTAAAAAATCATAGCAGTCTCTATGAGATATGGACATAAAATCTAATGAGTCTATAAGAATATCCCATTTCATTTTCAGAAATTGAAGGATATGCTAAAGTGTTGCTTTTGGTGACCTACCCTCTCAGGACACCACTATTCAATTCCATTTCATTTACTGAAACTATTTATTTACCTTCTTTTTCTTGCAAACTTTTCAACTCTTCCATTCGATTTTTGGCGTTTTCATTTCCCATTTTTGCAGCTTTTGTATACAACTCAATGGCTGTCCCTAAATCACCTGGTATTCCTGAAAAAGAAAAAACAATGGAATCAAATTAGTTTCCTTTACTTTCAAAACATCTAATCCGAAGCAAGCCTTAAACGCATTGCACTTGCAGTAAGGATTCTACTCTGTCTACCATAGTGCGTTAGGGTGCCGTCAGTAGCTTGGCTGTTAGGGTTTGCCCAGCAACCAACAGCTGCAGGAGCATCATCTGGACACAGCAAGCCTGATGCTGAGCCCTTGAGAGAGGCTGTTACCAATGACTTTCTCACTATCCAGATGAAAATGAGTGGTGCCAGCTCACAGCTGAGAAGCGATCTGCAAGCAACCTATTCAGATTGACCACATGTCCACTTAGTATTGCACGAGCTGAAGATAAGCACTGGGTCCATGAGCTTGAAGGTACCAAACAAACTTTCACAGTATGTCACAGCACAAAGCCGGTCCTATATTAATATTTTGACCCTTTTTTATCTTTTTGAAGATTAGCTGGGATTTTCTTGGTGATTTATTTTTTTATTATCATTTAGGTGGGTTTCGGTTGGGGGGGGGGGGGTCATTTTTCCACTTAATTATTTTGTAATATATTTTATGCATATCAAATTTGTGTGTATGTTTGGTGAAGGTGAAGCTGATGAAAAACTTTGGGACTTCAACTATGCAATTGTGAAAGCACTCGTAGTTTCTTGAAAAGCTAATGCAGGTGCAATGGACATTCATATACAAACAGAATGATAGTGACAAGAAATTATTTGCCAATTAGGGTTGCCTTGTCCCATGATTTCTAAGCTACTTTAAAGATTGCATTAGGTCTTGTTCAATAAGTATTGAGTGCTGAACCTAACAAACTCCAAACTCATCAAATCTGACTTGAAAATAAAATTGTCTTTCTTCAAATATCTCATTCAAACATTTCATTGACTATGTATTCTATGATTGATAACATTTTGAACATTATGAATTATAGATTCATCCCATATAATTGGGATTAAGAATAAAAATAAATCTGTATCATTTACAAAAACAGCAACAAAACTAAAAAGAAGGAAAAATTACATCTGTTTGATACTCTAATACATCTCAAAGTGAAAGGATAATCTCACAATCAATACTCAGACAGATGGTTTAAGTGTAAAAAGTCAAAAGAATGCTAACACATTCTCAAGTGTTCTATGGGTAATTCAAATAGTATTTTGAGGCATTAGTCGATAAAAGGATATCTGTGATTAAGACAAACCTTTAAAATTCTTCCCCAAAATTGTTAAGAAGTTACTGTTTGAGTAATGTCAATGTAAATAAATGTAGAACTAAATACAGCATCCATAATTCAATGAGAGCAATTGGGCCATTTACCTCCTAATCCCTTTTCATAGAATGTGCCCAAGTTGAACATTGCCCCATCGTGTCCCTTGCTGGCTGCCTTAAAATACAGGTGTGCAGCTCTGCACTCATTCACCTCCAGGCCTAGTCCAAGCTCGTGACACAATCCCAGTAAGAATTGAGCTTCTCTATCCTGTGAACACAATGATCCATAGAAGAGGTAAAGGAGATTATAGAAGAATAGAAGCTTTATTTCATCAAAGTTCGTAGATGAGCAACCATACCAATCACTCAGCAACATGGCAACTGAGTGATTGTATCATGAACTATGAAACTTTCTTTTTTTTTGCTCTAAAGCAAAAATGAAAAATTTCAATACGTCTATCAGTTATCTATCATAACTGATAAAAATAATAGTGATTGTCATAATCATTATCAAATTAGAATCCTGCTCAGTAGCACTCTACAAACCACATATTTTTAAATGAAAAATAGTTTTTATCACATTGAACAAAGTGTTACAATGTAGCAATAGTTGTAAGCAGTGATAAGCAATTGGGAATATTGAGGGATAAATCACTCAGGTTTGAGCATTCCCTCAATTAACCATTTGAGTCAATCCAAATTTGATTGGGTTTTTTTCCAAAATTGAAAACATTTCTCTCCAATTCTTCCCAATCAAATTTTCCTTATATATGACTTATATAAAATTCACACATGCTCTCTCTCTCCCGCTTTTATATTAAAAAGATAATGAATGGACTCAAAAGTTAATACAATTTAAGCAACAAATCCTGTGTTTAATATAATTATGTCAAAGCAAAAGTCCTGCTCTATTCCTTTCAAAGGTTTGTTAATGAACACTAGGTAGCCAAAACGCTCTAGATATGCCTTGAAAACAATCTTCTTTATTTCAATGATTAAATCTTATTGAAATTAAGTACCATAAAGACACATTTTTGGCTACCAATAAGTGAAATTAATCCTGTAATAAAGCCTGTAAGTTTGCACAAAAATAAGCTAATACCATGTCAATTAAAGAAAATAAAAGCCCAAAGAATGAATCAAATATTCTTTTTGATTCTCTAATTATCTACTCTACACATTTTTTACAGTAATTTTTGTAAACTTTGGCGAAGGCATTAAATTAATAAAAACAGATTCAACTGTTATTCCATGATTATTGATAGAAGCTTTATTATTTGCCTCCTCTGTAGTTTGTCCTGTCAACATAATGCTTTACTAACAGACAGCTTTCGTGATTCAGCACGCAAGGTGGACAAGACTATAACCAATGAAGTTTTAGTAAATGTTGAAAGTGAAGCTAGGCAAGAAATCATCTAAATTTTTGTCATAGAAAATGTAACTTGTTAAAGGTGGCCTTGATTATTTTTTTGTTTTCATCAAGGAGGCCTACCACAATAACCCATTCAAACATAGGAGGCATTTAAGGGATTCACTTCTTTGTAATTCCCTTTTCAAATGACTAGCAATAAGGAGTTAGATAGCATAAGCAGTAGAACAATATAACTGCTTACGACTCCAAATATTCTTGAGCTAGAATCATCTCTAAAAAAAAAAGAATGACAAACGGTAACAAGCCAATCACAACAAGATCAATCTAAAACAAAACAACTGCTGAATGTATTGATTTACGGTGAAAAATCGATTTCATGAATGTTTGAAATACACATTTTACTTGGCATTATTTCTGGTCAGTTTAACTGCTGAGTGACTACAGGGGTTGCAGTGATATTGCCTTTGAAATGGTCAAGGGTTCAGATGGACTCACATTTTGATCAGCTGCAGCTTTGAAGTAGGCAGCAGCTTTTCTAGCATCTCCAACCTCCTCCATCTGATGTATACCCATGTAAGTCTGGGCCTGAAATACAGAGGTTTCAATAAAAGTAATCCTATCTATCATATACCACAGCATGTATGTAAATATCTATATGCGTCAAAGGAGAGCTATTTGGCATAAAAACTTCCAACTTTGTCTAGGTTATCAAAAGAGTTTGAATTGCCATTGTTATAATTTTTCCCAGTCCTTTACACCATCCTATATAGTTGTGAGTGTGAGTGTGTGTGTGTGTGTGTGTGTGTGTGTGTGTGTATGTGTGTATACAATCAGCACTTTTACATTTATCCTTTTTTTTAAACCAAAACTGAGAGCAAAAGAATACAACTTTAATAAAGTCAAAAAATACATTTCATAGATATTAATTTAAAAAATATTCCAACATTTCTTTTGGCATTCTGTTTGATTTGATTAAAACTTAATTTTTTGGAGAAAGAGCCTGATTACCATGAAATTTCAATACTGGAGGTTGGGGAAACTTGCCCCCGCCCGCCCCCAAAAAAAAAAAAAAAACAAAAAAAAAAAAAAAAAAACAAACAAACAAACAAAAGAATGAAAATTAAAAGATAAAGGATTTGGTTTGTGAAACAAACTACTCTATTGTATTTCATTTCTTGCAAATATAACGATTTCATCCCCAAAGCAAAAAGCCTGAAAGAAAACTTAATACATAGAAAATCCTTCAGTTGTGGTGAAATGTCTATTAGAACAATTGAAATGCAAGGTTATCGCCCCACATGACTGAAAGAGTTGTTAAAATGAAAAACACAGCTCCATACGCCAGACAATGCTACTGAATTTGGATCATTTAGTTCATTTTAAAAGATGGCAGTCTTGTTACCTGTAATATTCTGGTAGTAAAAAACATAAAGATTCTGTCCAATGAGCACTGTTTCATATATCTATTGACATCAATAAGGACAAGAAAACCCTATACATGAAGCTATCTTCTGTTGTGCTATTATGTAAAACTCCCAGGTCATTTGACTAGATGCAGTTCTTAAAAATATTAGTTACCAAAAGATTGAGAAAATATCTTGTTCCTGTGTTCATCATGAATTGCACACAAATCAATGACACAGCTCTCCCACTCTCTCAAAGAAACCTTTACTTTACCTGTGCCAGTCCTGCTCGGGCTGCCATCTCCATATAATGAAGACCCTTGGTTTTCTTCCCATCACCGCCTTGCTCCAGGTACAGAAGGCTCAGGTTGTACATGGCCTGTGGGTGACCCTTCTTGGCTGCCATTGTGTAAAATTGCTTTGCCTGAAATGGTCATAAAAACAGGGTTTGGGAGAGGATTGAATTGCCACAGTCTCTAAAATTAAGAGTTAAATCACAGTGAAAGCAACAATACAAGGATATCCAAACATATTCCCTTGGATATTAGGAAAAGCAAATCCACAATCCAAACACCTCTAAAATGTATTTCAGCTGAGATTAAAAGGATGCTAGGAGCGGGCGATACCATGTTTAAGTCATTTTCTATATTCTTTTACTGATTGTTCATTCATATTATAACCAAAGCACAGTGGATTTGAAACACAGCTTCAAAACTTAAACTTAAGGTACCTTTTCTTTTCCCCAGACACATTGTAGCCATATCAGTGGTCATGATAGGTAACAGCAATATAAGCCAGCAATAATAAAGAAATCATGCAAACCTTGTCTAAATCTTTCAGAACTCCCCATCCTGTTTCGTAGCATAGGCCAAGATTATAACAAGCTGTCTTGTTTCCCATAGAACATGACAAGTGGAAATGTTCTACGGCCTCAGACATTTTGTTTTTGTCTGCAGCAACCAAACCAAGCAGGCTCTCATTCTGGGCAGTGTAGTCACAGCACAAGGACTCAAACTCCTTCAAAGCAGCTTCTATTGTCTATAAGCAATTGGAGGAAGAACCAATGAAGAAAGACTTTATTAGCACTGATTAAGGAAATGATCTGAAACTACAATAAAACAAAATAGTTCATATATACAGTATGTGATGTTTTCAAGACAGCTGCATTAATCAATTATTCTCTATCAATTTGTACCTGTAATAAACAGCAGCCAAAAAAAAAATTCATATAGCCTGTACAAAACTAAGCATTGTTAACCCCTATTTCAATTTTGCAAAAGGTGGTCTTTGATTCTTTCAGCTGCATGGCAAAAAGGCTCTTTGGACAACTTTGAAAGTAACGCTCACACTATCTTATTTGAGGAAATTTTCTTTCAAAGAAAAAAGGAAATCCTTGAATGAGTGTACATTGCAAATGTACAAAATAAAACAAGAAATTTTAAATTAAATCCTCAAAAAAAAAACAAAAAAAAAAGAACTGGGAAACAGAGATCTCCTTATTGCCATACTTCTACAGCACCACTTTGACACTCTAATTGTTAAATCATATAAAAAAAACAAAAAGCTTTAAAAAAAAACAGTTAAAAGACATTCCTTAGATTCTCATGAAGAAAAGCCAAATATAGCTACATGACAAAGTTGGCTAAATATTATGATTTAAATAAAGAATTAAAGAAAAATCGTGATTAAGATTTCCTACTCATATCATTTCCTCCAATATGAAACCATTTCTAGTGCCAACATATCAGAGAACATGGCATAATTCTAAGCTTCTTTTGAGTCTCCTTTTAAGCAATTTGATCCATTTTTTTCCAACAGCTCCATAATATAAAAGGTGTATAGAAAGTGGCTAAATTATTTAGGAGCAATCTATAAGGCTTCAAAACCACTGTAATGTGATGTGTCGTTCACTGGACCAAAAGATATTTTCTTGTAATTTGTACATTTGTATATATATGGGCAGCCCCATGCCTATTGTAAATCATATCATCAAAATCAAGATCATTGCTATGAATAAGCAAGAAGACAGATGTTTCCTTTCCTTTACCTCTGATTTTGATTTGTTGATGGCTCCATCCTGTGCAGAGCCTTCAGCATCTTTGATAGCCAGTCTCCTATGATCCCATACTCTCTCCTCTAAGGAGGGAGCACTAAGCCCAACATCTGCAGTAATGCTTGTGTTTTTATCACAGATAGCGTCTTTGTCTGAGACGGAAAACAAAACTCGATACACCAAGTCCGATTTATTATTCCTCTTGTTGTGACTGGCTGTCCATAAAAGACCAGATCCCTGGAAAGTGACATGAAAGCAACAATGAGACACATTATATCAAAAAACGATATACAAATTAAAAAAAAAAAACCAAAAGTACCATGGTAGCTAGCTAAATTTTCAGAGGTTCATTGATACAGCAATAAACCATATGTCTATTCAAAGTTTAATCTAAATAAAAGAGGAGATTGGGACATAAAAACAACGTGAAGAAAATTACAAAGGTGGCAAGGAGACTATTAGAAAAAGCTGGACACTTTAGACCTTATTGCTACCAGGAGAGAAATAAAAAAGTGCAGCTTACCACAACAAATGCTTCCAGCATTCGATTTGATCCTTGTAAAAATGCCCAAATGTCTTTAGGACAATAATGCCACTGATAATCCTGGTCTTCTTGGTTTGTCCTGTTTTCATCATCCTGGTCCTCATGTTGCTGATTGGCAGTATGGCTCTGACCTCTTTGAGTTGCCAATCTAAAAGATACATAAAAAAAGTTTATTGACTATAAATAAGACATCAAGTAGTTTCAGTATGAAGAAAAAGTCAATCAATTATCAATCAGTCATCAAGCAGTTTCATTTTTCAACATTCTTGCCTTTCACTCTTCAAGAGCTTGTAAATATGAATTGGCATAGTCTGTAATTAACTGACAAATCTAAATTTTAAGAGTTTTTAACAGTAATGCACAGGGTTAAATTTGGAGTGGTGGATATGTGTCTGTTACACAGCATGTGGCTCGAAAGAGAATTGTAGCTTAGTAAGACTGATTAAAAAAGGGCTTTCAAGATTTTCTTTTTAAAAAGAAAGGTTTGTAAACAGTGAAGATCTATTTGTGCATGATAAAAGAAATACGGATGGAAACTAAAATAAAAAAGTCACACTGATTCACAGTGGCGTATCAAAAGTTAAAAAAAAGCATATATAAATAACAGTCTTGCCAGTGTTGACATCTCATTGCAAAATAATACATTTCACAGTTTCATCACAAAACTTAAGGATGTTGTAACAATTTCTGGAGAAGATTCCTTTTCTAAGGATTTAAACACCCATATATTATATTCCTAAAAGTAAAATCACATTTGTCCCAAAATCAAATTTTTTATAAAATAAAACTAACCTCCACAATATGCCCCTGTCATTACATAAAACACAAATTATAAACCAACCTCCACAGAATGCCTCTCTCTTTGAAATCTCTTTGATTTAAAACACAGCTTGTGTGTTGTTGGACGGCTTGGTCCTGGGTTTCAGATGCTTGGTTTTTAGAACAAGCATCTTGGTCCTTGTCGTCATTTTCCACATAAATTCCAACAGAAGCTCGAGGAGCATGGTAATTCTTTAAAGCTGAAAGAAAAAAAAGTATTTATTTATAGATTGTTATAGACTGAAACACAACAACACTACTTCCATTACATTTTCTACCTAGTTTTTTAAAACTTATTTTGGAGAAAAAGACCCTTATTGTTCTACCTCAAAGGCCTATTCAATCCCCTTGATTCGTTATCGGATTTCTGACATAAGATATCATGAGTACCATGTCTATGATATCCATAGGCTATTCTTTCAGATGGTATCAGAGGATGTTACTGTGAGGCGGGAATGACTGTATAAGGGGGGGAGAGGGGGGTGCAGGTGTGATGAGGATTCAGTTTATATCAATTAGAGTGGTACAGGAAGCAACATTTGAGATTTGGTATGTATTGGATCCTGAGACCTACATATCCACATGTCTTGTAGGTCTGTCATTACTGAACGAAGTAATCGTCATATTGAGTAGTTAGTGGTCAGTAGAACCGAGAGTATGGTGATTCCCCCTATTCCTTTCAGCCTTCAAAACAGGTTGCCTTCATCCAGGTTCTACATGAGCTTAACTTCAAACAGCCCTTAAATTGCATGATGTTTAACCATCCCTTTCCATCTCCACACTACCTAGAACTGTTCGCTCATTGAGCTTAACTTCAAGAGGCCATAGATCAAAGATGTTGCTTGTAAAATAACTATCCAGTAACTTAAAAAAATGTTGGCGGCCTCAAGTTTGGTGTTTGAATATATATTCCAAGCAACTAATGAGACAAAATGAATATTTTGACGATTTTCAACACAGAGGGGGCCCAAAACTAAAAAAAATACCAAAGTTTCTAGTGCTATTGCACAATGTGGTTGGTTGGGGTGTGTGGGTGAGCACATAGGGGAGATAAAAAGTATAAGGTAAGCAGTGACACAGACCACACAGGTTGTGCAGCGGTAGTGTGCAGATAATTTCCTTTGAAAAATTTTATGAAGCACTCCAATTTAGGAGAAAATAAGATCCGTTTAGTTTGTTCAACTAAGGCATACAATTCTGGTGAATTGAAAGATTTCAAGGTTAAAGATATCTATAGAATAACCTGGCAACTGTCATATGGTCTAGAGATCTAGACTGATTTAGACGGTAAATTCAGAATATATGACTTTGGTTTTAGCTACATTTGGACAATATTCGAAATAACCGAAGCCTAGATAGTCTAGGGTCTCTAGACAACCTCAGCCAAGACGTAGAGCCCTACCTCTTGGAATATTATGCAGGAATCTCCACATGCTTGGATCCTTCTTACATCTTAGAGTTCACAACTTGTAGAAGTACGTCTATAATTCAAGATAGTCGATGCAATTCAGGTTATTTTCAATCTTGTTTATCCCGTGGTAGCTCGCTGTTTGTATTGACTGTCGGCCATGATTGTTTTTCAATTTCCCAATCTATTTTTAATGTCAAGGGTATGACAGTAATGTCCAGTGTCCAGTAGTCGATACCTGAAAGCAGAATGTCACCAGAAAGAGAACGTGTGTTCGTTATAAATAACAAACTTTGATAGAATGGTTCATTGTTAATTGCGTTGAAAATATTGTTTTTAACTATTCATAGGTTTCAGATTAAACAAAAAAGTGAGTACAATAAATGAGCGATGATCACTCCTAATTTAAGATGTGGGACTTAGTCAGCTTGGAAATAAGCCTACAGCGCGCTATTTCATTTCTAAGAAAGGCTGTATTTGACATTACTTGGACAGTCACTTATATGTATGCTTATGCTCTATTGCTCCATAATTTGTACACTTTTTACCGCACGTATTTTTATTATTATTATAATCTTCGCACTCCGCATGTTACGAGTAGTACTCGAATGGTATCGTAAAGACTATTATTGCGCGGCTACTTGCTCATCCGCTTATAGATATTACGTAATGTGGTCTTGGGGAAATTTTGGCTAAAAATAATCTGCTATAACCTCCACGCTAGCTTCAAGGTGACTAAAACCCAATGTGTTTCTCATTTGTGGAGGAAGCGTCGTATAAATTAAAATAGGTAACTCTAATATGATTTTATTTGGCATGTCCCAGCAAAGATGTAATGGAAACAACAGAATTAATATTATTATTGGTGGTTTGTTACGAAGAAACATCAGGTTGTCCTTCCTTTGTATTCGGTCAAGGACGCTCACATGCCTCTACACCAATCATACATCGCCATTCAGCACACACCTCCTATCATGTTAGTCAAGTCAAATATTTCAGATAAAATTTAGAAAGAATTAAAATGTACGCAAAGAAATCACTGAACAATGCCCCACACGGAATGTAACATTTATCATCCGAACATAAATTCCCTTAGGTTCATAAACCAACTATTTTGGTGTAACCTAGGCGCTCAAATCCAATGAGAAGTTACAAAGTATTGTGGACAGGCTGGTGGCTGACAGCGAAGAGTATGGAAATGGAAGTTAATATCAAGAAAACGGAATGTATGGTGATGAAAAAAGAATCGATGCCTCACATTAATTGCAGGATATATATAAAGGGCGAAGAACTGAAATGTGTCGATTCCTTTAAATACCTTGGTTCTATAATTACGGAGGATGGAAGATGTACCAAAGA
>JAUEKY010142117.1:0-10059 GCA_031833965.1 Scyllaea pelagica
ACATTGAGGTGTACATCTAGGGAGGTCAAACAAATTTTAATATAGCCTGAGATTGGACTTGCAGCCTTATCTATAAAGAGATACGCTGCTTAGCCACTACAGGCAAAAGAATGTAATTGCTAAAAACAATTCGTGAGACATAGTAGAAAATAAAAAGAATATTAAATCATCTTCCAAACTCAAATATGTGTGTCTTTTTACGTAAAATAAAACTTTTAAAATTGAAATGAAATATCGATTTCTTTTTTAAAAGGGAAAGAGAGAACCAGGTCTGCAAGACATGTTAACTCTAAGGTTGTGTCCCAACTGCAAAGAATATTTGAATGGGTAAAAGTCTTTTTTCATACTCTGAAGAGTTTCATTCCGGAATAAAAGTTGGATGAAAAACTTTGACAAACTCATTCAAAAGTTTGCATCCTTAATGAAATGAAGATGGCTTGGAAAGAGATGAGTAGACTGTCTTTTTAAGTACAAAGTATTCATATTCCTAAGTTTTATCATAATTCCTCTTTTTCTATTTCAATTGCTATCCTGACAATTTACTGCATTTCAGTGCAATTTGATATGGTAGGTACATTTAAGGTTATCTTAAAAGATCAATGCTTTGATAAGAATGCAATATCGCTTTGAAATATCATATATACAGGCATTTATATGTAATTGTGAAGAAATTTGAAAGTAACATTCAAGAATTCTTGTCAAATCAAATAAGGGTTATAAGATTACAAAAATTAGTACATAGAAGAATAAAACATTTCAAACATAATAAAATTATAATAATATGTATTGTCTTGGCAAACAATTTACTGAAAATTTATGATTACGTTTTGTAAATAGATTTGTAGATTTGAATAGTGAGTGATGAGATAAGAATGAAAAGAAAATGAAAGACAAAAATGCTCCTAAACTTTTAAAACCCCACATTTTCATAGACATTTCTGAAAATAATCTCAACAGGGAAACATGACAAAAGTTGTGTGAATAAGGCTTAAGTGCACTTCAAACAGCATGATAAAGACTTTTTCAATGTGATATCTTTTATCTGAGCCTTAAATAGTTTCAGCACCTTTCCAAAATTCTTTTTGTGTTACAAATTTATTTTTATCTCTTTTCCTCTTTCCATTGCTCTTTCTGGCTTTCTAAAGAAAAAAAGAAAGGCAATTTCATACCATTTTCTCTTTTTTGTTTAAAACACAAATCCCCCCCCCCCCCCAACCCAACATGGTTCTCTGAAACTGTGGCAAATGTTTAGATATAGGGCCTGCATTTCATTTGCAATCTATTCAAAATCTATGAAAAAAAAATTCAACAGGTTGGCAAGAAACTTAAAAAGCCTCTTTCTACAAATGATGAGCAGAATTGGAAACAGATAAAAGAAAATAGAAAGAAAATAGTCTGATATTCTTTATATTGATATAATCCAAACATCCAACATTTGCTTTACTTGGAAAGAATGCTTTTCCAAACTGAAATAAGCCAACCATATAAATGGAAAGGTGAAGACATTACAAATTAGTTGTTTTCATTCAACAGTCAAGTGATTGTTTGTTTTAGGTTTAAACATCAAGGCTTCTGACAAAGCTATAACAATACATACAGATGTATAATTTATTTTGGTATTGCAGTGATGTTATCTTTATAGTTATCATTATCGTTATAAGTATCATTTCAACTTTCTTATCATCACTATCATTATCATACTATTATTGTTATCATTATCAATGAAAACTCCTTAATATCATTGTAATGATAATAATGATAATGATGATGATAATGATAATGATACTGCGACTACAACTACCACTTCTACAAATAATAATATAGTAATAACAGTAATGATAATAATGATAGTATTTATAATGAAAATAACTACAACTATGATAATGATGACAATAATATCAAAACAGTGGAATCTCCCTATAATGACACCTCTTAATCTTAACAACGACAACCTCTGGATAACAACAAAGAACCTTGATCCTATTTTGGTCCTTATATGTCCTCATATGTCGCCCCTATGGATAGCAACAGACATTTTGTAAAGCTTCAAGATGACGACATTAAAAGACTGTCTATTTGGCATTTCCCTTTTAAAAAACATGCAACCGGGAGGGAATGTTCCGGCAAAACAAATGGTTGCTAGGTCTGAAAAGAAAAAAAATTGAACTGACTATTATGGCTGTGACATCACTGCTCTCCTGCACATCCATGATCCAAGTATTCTGTGATGTCAGCATGCACTAGAGTTTTGCAGTATTAGGAGCAGGCCCTTTGAAAATCTGAAACACCACATTGATGTCTTGGCAGCATGTCTTAGCACTGACATGGTTTTCGGGCTACTAGTGTCATTCATGGAGGTCTTGTCACACACACACTTTTTCTGCCATCTTGAGAACCTCCTAATAACGATGCCACCTAAAAATGACACACATTTCTGGGCCCAGATGATGTTGTTGTTGGGAGTTTCCATTGTAATGACAATAATAAAAATAATCACTATCATCATCATCATCATTTTTGACATCACCATTACCATCATCATCAACATCATCAATATCATTATCAAGATCACCATCATCATCACTATTAGGCATCCAGCTCTTAGGCTTTGAAGCCTTAACAAAGGATAGCACTTAAAACTAAGATAAAAGTAAGAATGCTGCATTGTTTTGATCTCTCCTTATCTCTTACATTATGGTGTAGATGGTTATAGAGATGAAAGACTCAGGTATTGAGCTGAGAGGATTTGCTGGAACAAACTAATGAAGAAAATGGTACTAATAGAATGATGATGATGATGATGATGATGATGATGATGATGAAAATGGTGGTCAAAATCTTGTGATGAAATTTTTCTTAAAACTTGGACAAAATGAATATATATCTTGTCAAGAGTTTAAGTTATGGATTAAGTCTGAAGTAGAATTTGCCAAGCAAAGATATCATCTAGGATTATCACAGATAATTGCATGCTTTCAAATAAGCATCAAACTTCACGCTGTGAGGATATTGACTCAGCAAATCACATTGGAGAGAGCTGCAGCGTTTATAAATAAGGATATGAAAAATAAGAGAACAAATTTATATAGAAGCGAAAAAAAAAAAGGAGAAATCAGTGTACAGGAGAAAGACATTTAACATTATTTGCATATGTATGACAGTTTTTCCCCTAGTCATTCTCCAAGCTCACAGTTAAAGACTGTACATAACACATGTAGATCAATACAGTCATAAGGCAAATAGTGATTTCTAATCTGATAGACTAAACTGTTTGTGTTTGTTTATCAGGTTCCCTGTAGTACCGACCAAAGCCAGTGTAGGGAATAGACTAAACTATAAGTTATTAATAACAAAGAGGTAAGAAGTCATATTCAAAATATTTTTCAAGGAGGATAATAAAAAAGAGACTGAATCATTGTGAATAAAACAAAGTTTTATATACAGATCAACAAGATTGCATGTAGGAACAAGAGAAAACAAAGAGGCTAGTACTAACATTTGTCCATGAAATAGAATCTGCCAAGAATTGTATTTAAGTACTAAAGTACTCTGTTGTAAAAAATCCGTATAAACTCAGATCACAACAAAATCTGAAGGGTTTTAAAAAAAACAGGAAAGACAATAACAGTATGTGTGAGTACCACAAGGTTGCCAAGAAAATAAAATCCTTTCTCTTCTAAACTAAACCCTTCTTGCAATAAGTGCCCAGTCTTTCTAATGTTAACAAAAGACTAAATATTTACAAATTTTAAGATAAATATTGGGAAAATAAAATGGCACAAATCTCTTATTGATAAATTTCAAAAACGAATAAAGACATATATTGTTCACAAAATTGATTATAGAAAATTCCCACACAAAAAAGTGGCCACTCTAGGCAATCAGAGAGGCTGAAGCTATTGAATTTAGGTTTCTGGTATACTTAAAAAAAACAACAAAACAACATCAAAATCAACATTTGCAACAAAAATTCCGAACATAACGTCATAATCATTTTTTATGCTAACGCTTAATTAAAGGCAAAATTCAAACACTGAAAACATAATTGAAAAATTGAAAAAATGTTCGCAGCTTACCAGGATAATCTAGTAAAGCTTTTGCTTCACATTTAATGATGAAAGCCAATTTATGAAGGAATGGAGTTTTTGTTCACTGATATCCCTCAATTTCTTAACTTATGCTTCGTAATATAATCCAACAAATCAACAATAAGAAAAAAAACAAAACAACATAAGTTGCAGATAGAATTTTGCATACAATAAACACTTTTCTCCACTCATACCAAAGAATCTCACAAATCTATATTTCCAAATAACAAATGAAAAAAATATGCTTCATGATATCAACATACAGTAGTTTTCAATGAAAGGAACAGAAACCTCAAACACTTTATATGACTCACTCTTTACTATGAGCACAAATATGCTTTATATGATGACTTCTTCCAGACAGGATGAGCTCGGCCTCTGTTCATTATCTCCAATAATAAGAAAAAAAATCGCAAAGATATTCTTTAGGACTTAACTTATAAGATTTATCCTGGTCAAATTTTGAACCTGCGATTTTAGCATCTTGGAATCACCCAGCTATCAATGCACATCACAAGTGACTTGTAAGCAAATAAAAACTCTCCAAAATAAAAAAAAAAAAAGTGACAATCTTGTCCAGAGGGTTCTACCCAAACCAGTCCAGGGCTCAAAAGGGCCCTTTTCAAGCCATCATAACTGAGCAAAAGAACATCAAATGTGTACTTTAATATAGTGTGTTGATTTTTAAAACAACAACTGTTGAAATAACTGTTGGCTTCCACATTTCAACGAAATTTGAATCAAATATTATATTAGTTCATACTTGATAATTGACGTTTGATATTTTTGACTTAAAAACAAATTCTACCTGCAGGTCGATATAAAAGTAAAGGCTTTGTTTTCACAAAAATGAAAAATAGAGATGAAAAATAGTATTTCATGATTTCATGTATACAAAAATGTCATATAATGTCTGCCACTTAAAGACTAATCTTTATCAACATTAATCATCCAGGATAATTCTGAATAATAGTTCATCATGAATTATCAACAATAAACTTGATTTGGACAAGAAGGAATGTTGATGAGAATGTATCAGCACAAGTATTCATAACTGACAATTTAAAAAAATTCTTCAATTGTTAACATGAAAAACACATCTATGAATAATGCAATATATTTACCTCAGTTGTAAGAAACATGTATGTCATCATATCATGAAAGACACATGAATTTCTAGTTGTATATGTACAACATATTGTATGTGTATAAACATTTGAGGGAATGTTTAGTGTAAGCCACTTCTATTTCATGTCAAGAAATTTTGGTGAAACAAAACAAAAGATGAAAAAATCAGTATGATAGCAAGGAGTGGAGGGATTAGTGATATTCTAGAGCGACTGTCGATAGAAAAAAAAAACAAAACAAAAGATTTGTCTCCCTTTTCCAACCAATTTGAAAAGGGTAGTCACCATATTCCTTTACCAGCTGGCTGATCAAAACGCAGCATTGTGTTCCTTAGCAACCAGCTTGAGGAAGTAGGAATGGCCGCCATGTAGATATAGCTTGCTGGAGACGGTTTGCCAAGATACAGCACTCACCTCCTCCCCTGCCTGCAACAACAAAAGGTAAAGACGATGAATCCAACTTGACAATTAATGAGATGAAATCCTTACTTAACAAGCCTTTTTCGTTTGCTTTATATTATGTTACTGTAATTTCTTAACTCAAAAAAGTCAAAATGAGAGATGTATGTAGAGAGGATTTCATAACAAAACATGTCAACATTTTTGGGAAAAGCCATTTATATCAGGAATTAGAATAATTAAATCAGAACCTCTTTTAGAATACTGTTGATAACTTGAGCTTTGTATATTTTTAACAGAAGCATTTTATAACATCAATTCCATGCAAATGATCTAAAATCTAAAATGGAGTACGGAAAATTTAGATCATTTGAATAAATCCCATATTCAACAAAGGGGAAGCGTCTATTGGCCACCGTGTGCAGACTATTTGTCAGTATTAAAGCCTGATGGGATAGGTAAACACTTGGCTCTCATTCTCCATTACAGTGCCATTGACAGATTGAGATTACTGGCTTTGTTGGCTCACTCGGATGAGGGGCCACCTCGTAACCAGTAGGTTGCGGGTTCGATTCCCACACAGAGACATACCTAAGTCGTGAAAATTGTTTTTTTAGCAGCTGCCCGCCTGGCGTTCGGCATTATGGGAACAGGACTACGACTGGTTGGCCCGGTATCAGTATAATGTGACTGGGTGAGATATTCGTGTGAGTTCTCCGTTTATCTTTGTGTGGTAGCAGGTTAACATATCCCAGAGTGCTCCGCTGGCGATGTGACCTGAATTGTGTAGAAGCAGGCTTTAAACCATAAGGTTTAAACGTTTTCTTTAAAGATTGTGATTGCAGGTATACCGAGGGTCATAGGAGAGTGAGACTGAGCACAGCCTTTGTTAGCAGTAGCTATTGACTGATAAGTAAGCTGGTTGCTCATTTGCTCTGTTTATAAATGGCATTGTTGGCATTAAGAATATTACAAAGTAGGGGTAGACGGATTGCCCTCCTTCTTATCTACTTCTACTTCAATAAATACAATTTCACTGAAGCAAAGTTTGCTGAACACTACTGGATCCATTCTATTCCAATAAACTCTTTTAAATTCAGCAGTCATTAACTTTTCTGCTGGACAACATTCTAACTTTTCACATGTTGTTCTATTGAGACCAAAGAAAAAGTAAAACTCATTTCAATGGCTGTACCAGAAAATTGCAAACCGTTAACAGCTATTTTGGTTTCTTTTAAACCTTACTGTCAGGTGTGAAATGTGAAAAGATTGTAAGATATAGACAGATGGAGCTAAATGGAAGGTTTTTTTTTCATCTTGGAGTCTAATAAAATGGGGGTGTTAAGATTCAAAATAATCCAGATTTCATGTCGTATGCCAGCTATAATTCTCCGTAACCATTTTTCTTTTAAAAAGAGGAAATACCAGCATTGCATGCTTACCCTGAAATTAAAGTTTTTCAGTATAGTTCCATCGCTGTCATGGTAATTGATGACACGTGTCTCCAGCCAAGCATTGTCCGTGTTACGAGGGTCATCAGCGTAACCTTTGTAGATCTGATGCAATGATAATGGTTGGGGGTTTATTAATTGTGAATCAATCTTGACTGAATATAAGCTGCCTGCTTTCAGATGAGCAATTTCTTCATAATTAAGCAAAGCAAAGGAGGGAAAATTACAAATTTCAATCAACAGAGTTTAAATTTTCATGCTGCTGTAAAAGAAATGAATAAACCAAAAATAATAATTGAGGCCCTCCAGTCCATAGGTATGTGTTTGCCATGTTTTTATTACCACCAATGTCTTGTTACTTATGTCTTGTCATCACAGGGTGATTTTATTTGATTCAATGAATTTATTACCCCCATGTTTACATCACAACTTTAATGGTGTCTTGTTCCTGACTTTTGTTGTAGGTTGTTTGTTTTCTCTTGCTTTAGAAGAATGATCTCATTTGGTTTGAAATTAGCCGAATGGCCTAATAAACTTGAAACTTGAAACATAAAATTGCAAAAAGCTGAACCATTTCTTTTGACATTTACCCTGCCCCTTCTTTCCCCTCCCTCCAATCCCCTTGAAAAAAGAGGCAAATAATTCAAAAGAGACCAAAAATCAGGACACACACAGCCAAAAATAAGAAAAAATTCCTTACAAAATATTTTTAGCTTAAAAAACAAAAAACTTGACAATTTGATTGAAATAAAAAAGACAAAGGGAGCTGAATGACTTGAGTGAATGTTGGCACCAAACTTTTACTTTATAAAGATAGAAACAAAGAAAAATCCAAAAAGCATACCATATAAGTAGATTGCAAATAAATATACCCTTTCGACTGGCCCTGTTCAACAGAAAAGCAGTATTCCCATCACAGAATATAAATCGGTCTACACAGAACCAGTGTTCCTTCCCTACTGTATCAAATATTTCCCACATTTCCTTCGCATCCTTACATTCTTTTCTGTCTTTTAAAGATGATAATAACACTATGCCCCAGGACCTCCCCCCCCTCCCCCCGCCCCCAGAAAAAGAAAAAAAGGAGAAAAACCAAAACAAACTAAATAGAACAGCAAAATTCGCCCCCCCCCCCCACACACACACACAGCCTCAAAAAAAAAAGGTAAAAATGAAGTAAAAAGGAAAAAGAGAAAAAAGAAAGCACCCCTTCCCTCTATCCCCTTATACTTGGCTGACAAAATGATATATAAAACTCTTAACATACAACTGAAAAGTTCCATTCATATTCAATATAAAAAAAATCGATAGATGAAAACAGAAGGAAAAGAAAGCAGACAAACCTCTTTTCCTTGCTTTGATAAGAGGTCCAGTTTTTCGGACATTATTCTCTGCTGCTCAGGGTCTTTGAGTTGTGATCCCAGCACTTCTTCCTTGAAGTCAGTGTTCAGGATGTCCCAGGGTTCTTCTCCTTGCTCACAAATTGCCTGGGGGGAAAAAGCAAAGGGAGCTCATAAAAAAATGTCAGGAGAGAAAAGAAACTGGCAATGAGCAAGCTGCTTTTTTTTCTTTTTTCTTTTTAGTAGTCTCCAGTGGGATTTAAACCACAGTTATTCATATTTGCCTTGGGTTCTGTTTGCCTGCAGCAATGCTCTTATCCGACAGATAAATAGTTAGGCTACTTTTTCCTTATGTAGTGTGAGAATGATAATTAGCTTTGCTGATGTCGGTACCCACAATCTAATTAGATGATGATAATTGTTTGTGCTGTGAATAATGTGGTGTCAATCCGTGCCGATGCCCCATGTGGCCCAGATAGAAAGACAACACAAGCCCTGAACGTCGGATTGCAGGGTGCAGATAATTGATGGCTCCCTGCATCCCTAGTTGTATGATACAGGATCATCATAATAATAGAATGATAATGATAAAAATATTGATGATTATGATAATAATGATGATCATGATAATTATAATAATGATAATGATAATAAAATTGATAATTATGATAATAATGATGATGATGATGATAATGATAATGATAATACTGATAATAATGATGATGGTGAAAATAATAATTTGCGTCATAGCTGGAATTAAAACTCAAAATGGCATGATTACAAGTTGAAGAGCCTATCACTAGACCACAAAGTTGCTGAATGCAATGATGCTCATGATAAAGCTCTGTTGGCAGACGATCAGTAAATCAGTGTACCAATGTCTGCTCTGAAGTGTTTAAAGTAAGTTTTACCCTCTTTATTTTGATGTCCTTTTTTTGCTTAAAAAATAGTTTACCTAATTTTCATGCTTTAAAATCTGTATTTGAGCCACAAAATGGCTAAATAAGTAGAAATGATTCAACAATCCAAATCTATCTCATACATTACTTAATGGCAACACCAAAATGGATGACATTCAATAAACTAAAAGATTTAACAAGCTTTTTAGATTTAAGAGAGAAGTACTAAAACTCATATGATAGGAATGAAATTACTTGAAGTAATTGTTTTATTCCTCTATAAAATGGTAGTGTGAAAAATTTAGGTTTTGATTCTGGACTAGCATTGAATGCACATATTAGTGAGACAAATCAAAATAGCAATTATCCTTTAAAGTCTATTAGCAAGATTAGTTGACACTGATATTACTAAACGCTGATGTCTTCTTTTATTCTTATAAGGCTAAACTACTGCAGTGCTCGTCTTGCTGGGCGCCAACAATTTATGATTGATAGGTTGCAAAATATCCAAAGCAAGGCTGTGTAACACTTTGTAAAGTGTCCACTCACCTTATATCCCTATTTTAAAAAGATTTACAGTGGCTGCCTGTAGAACACTGGATTGATTTCAAAATACTTTCACATGCCAATAAATATGTAGATATGTTTTATTGGTAAAGAACACCAAGACAGGAAGGGAAGGGGTCTGAGATGCATTCTATATCATCAGTAATCAACTTTCGTTATCTCTATCCCTCTCTCTCTCTCTCTCACCG
>JAUEKY010142228.1:0-10058 GCA_031833965.1 Scyllaea pelagica
GTGGTGGTAGTGGAATCTGCTTTAAGTAACAAACCAAGATCTACAATGACTTCCCTCCAAGATACACAACTTTGGGTAGGTCTGCTTAAGGATGGTACAAAAGTTAATTTAGAGAAGTTTTCATAGCAGTTTAGATTTGGAATTAAAATGGGTTATCAAAAGCACTATCTATTGACCTATGACTTATACTGGTAAATCTATTGGCCTATGGTATATACTAATAAAATTCCCCTAAATACAATTTGGTATGTCACGGTCACAATCACTGATGCACCAACTTCAAGCGGTGCAGTTTTTTCCTTCAGACTAGAGTTCCTGCCACTCACATTTATTTGGAAAGAGCTTGATCACCGACATCATCAGCAGTCGTCACCTCATTCAGGAAGATCACATTCCAATGCAATAACTTTCTCCAGCTTTGCCATAATATCTCATGAATATAGTTGCAGTATTCTTAGCTTGTATCGAAATTGTTTAAAACACTCCTGAACCAAACAGCTGCGAAAAAAAATCCTATTCTTAACTGTTTTCAGCAAATTTAAGTAAAGAAATTGTGTCTAGAAAAGCATCTGGTTCCTGAGTCTTAAAACAGTAAAATAAAACCAAAAGTTTCCCTTGGTGTTGTGTTCTGTCACGATTTGCAGGAATTGCTGATGTTTTTATATTCAAGACAAATGAAAGGGAAACTTCCTCACAATAAACCCAGCTGCATTCCCACAGTAATGCCGAGAGTCATAGCAACACAATAAAAAAAAAATAAATAAATAAAAAAACCAAGACTGTAAATTCTTTATCTACTTTCCACAAAAATTGAGGTCAATGTTCTTCAGTTTATGAATTGAAGAATAGTGACAGATAAGAAAATAAATTAAGCCAGGCCTTTCCTTTTAAAGAATGAATTTTTAAGTCCAAAAAAAGGTGGGAAAACATGAGATCAGCCCATTCTATTACTATAACACATAAAACAATTTCCAGGTCTGGTCAGACTTTATCTATTTCTTTCAAGAGGTTTCAGTATGGTGCAAGTACATAGAAATGAAAAACAGAAATTATCACAACATTGATCATCATCATCATCATCAATATGTTTTTGTCCATTGCTCACAACACATGATTTGGTTTGGTTTGAAATTACTGTTCAGACAAGAACAAATAAAAAGGCATAGATAAGACAGAGGAAAGATTTATGGCACATCTTTAACAATAAAAATATCAGATGCAAATTTCCTTCTCTTTTGTGATGTCAAAGTTTACCCAATATTAAAAAAAACGTATTTCATACACTCAAGTCTATTTCAAAATGGGCATAGAAATAGCAGTAATGCTGGAAAATATTTTTTGTTTCTTTTTACAAAATGCATTTTGTATTCAATAAGATAAATAAACAAGCTCAACCAAAACAAGTACACATCTTGTCTTTTTGTTTTCTTGTTCTTTAAGCACATAAGAAAACACACATCCAACCCCTAACACTTTCTCTCCCTGAAAAAAAAAACTCATCTCAATTACAATCACACTTACACATAAGTAGAACAAGGATGTTTAACCTGATAAACAGTATTTCTCATAAGAACAAAGATAGCTAAATCAAAGAAGGCTAGGCCACACAACCAATGCATTCAGCTATACCTCAATAAAGAGGGCAAGGAGTCACAGAGAGATATATAAAAGAGTACAAACTATTGATTTGTCATTAGGTTTTCAATGCCACTAGTTTTACTTCTCATATTTCCTTTCATTCATAACTCTTCTCACACCCTCCCCTTGGGCCAAGCTCACCTCACCCACACATAGTTCATCAACAGTTGACAATACTGATCTGATATCCCTTGTACTCATCTTTCCCATACACACACTGCAAACAAACTGAGGTCAGGGATTCATTTTGGAGTTTGCTCCTACCTTTCGGTTTCACTACAACAAAGATTTGGCATTCTGGTATTCCAATGTTATCTAACATCATGCTCCACTTTCTTGCTCAGGAACTGCGAGCCCCTTCTGCACAATTTGTATTAGACATAAGTCCATGGAATACATCAAATTCAGCAACATAAAGTGATGCAAATTGTGAGAGGATGAACACATCAGGTTCAAACACAAACAGGAAGCTCAGAGTAGCAACACCCGGACAATGAAGTTTAACATACAAATTAATATGAAGTTTGTTGAGTTGTTTTTTTTTTCAGAACAAATTGATCAATCCCAGAAAAATAATTTACAGTTTGGTAGGGATTTTTTTGGCTTCATGACACCACCTGAAGCAATTTAACAGCAATAGTTTCAGAACGATGAACCAAATGATCAGAATAAATACCAGAAATAGTAAACAAAGAATCAAGGTTAGAGCCAGATCAGTCCCAACTCTCAACAGCACCCATCAACAATACAAACTGTTCCTTGAGTCACATACAAAATACACTATGACATCGATAGCAACCGCATCCTAAGTTCAAGTATTCATTAATTTGTTTCCATAAAGTGTTTTTATTCTAATCTGTTCTTTCAAAAAATAAATATTTTCTTCTTTTAGAGCATTGCAAACATATTTGATATGAAATCATTTTAAACATTTTGAGGCCATCCAGCCTTCACCTCACGCAGTTTTTATCCTTTCATCCACTTTGGACTTGGATCTCCTTTTGGCGCCTGGCACCCAATCATCATCCCCCACATCCATATCCCCATCTCCGTCATCATCACTGTGGCCCCCTGCCACGCCCCCGTCTGGCTGGACCTTGGGCGACTTCCGCTGCGACTGACGACGTGGCCGTTTGTCCCCATGCTCCACACCATCTTCCATGTGACCTCTCTTCCTTGCCTGATAGGCAGCTGCCAGCTGGGCTTCTTGTGCCTCATCAAGTGCCTGGCCAGTGTTGAGAGGCTGGAAACCCATCATGCTGCCAGACACAGGTGTTACCCCTGCTCGATTCATCCCATTTCGCTGACCGACATCGTCTTCCTCGTCATCCGTATCTGGATTACGAATGACAAACGGCTTCACCTGGTTTTGGTCAGCCATACTCACAGGGGGCGGCACGGATGCCTCTGGAAACCCACCTTCTTCCCCCTCTCCCTGTGTTATTTTGCGAGGTATTGACTTGCGCCCTTTACGTCCAAACTTCCCGTCAGCATCCTCCTCTCCACTGTTCCCTTCACCATCTAAGGTGTGGTCATGCTCATCTCTGGCCCTCTCGGACAGGGAGCTGAGAAAATTGACAGCATCTTCTTCCATGACATCAGTTGTCTCGTTCAGACCGTGCTTCACCTTCTTGTGACGGTTCAAATTACCTGGAGAGAAAAGAGGAAAGGCATAGCTTGGTAAAGACATGACAAACCATATCATTTCTACTCCTGACTGTGCAATAGTGTAGTTGCTCTACTGGCTTTGCATCTATATAGCGCATGCATGAATCTGTGACACTGCAAAGAAGGCAGGTCAAGGCTCCTGTCCTATTCATCTTTATCCCTAAAGACCTTGTGGTGCCAGTGGCTATCTATGGGACTACAAAGCAAAAGCCATCTACCTTTCTTCTTCATTCATTCTCATCTTTGCAAAGGACAATAGCAAACAAAATGCAATCTAACAAAACAATCAACCGGCTCTTTGAACAAAGCGCACACCTACACACCACAAAAACAAACATTTTCATTTCATTCTAAATTGTCTACTTTATTCATTTCTACAAAATATCTTATGAAGCTGAATGATATTTCAAGCGCAAATAAAAAAAGAAACCAATATCACTCTCCTTTTCACCACCAAAAATATGATAGTAAGGGGAGCTAAAAATCGAGCCTGAAAAATCTTTTCAGAGGACATGAGTCATTCATTGGGAAACCATAAATTATAAACATTATCATTCATGAGAAAAATGCACAATTCGATTCTGTCAGGTGACTGATACTGTTATGTTTCCTTTACATTAATGTCATCTGTTTTACTGTCTGCTGCAGCTAAGGTGTAATAAGTGTTCTGATTCCTATTGATGACAAATACCTCTGACATTTTGATCAGCATATAGAAACAAAATTCATGAAGGAAAAAAATCATCAAAAATAAACTCACAATACAAACATGCTTCACATGGTACACAATATGAAAGTGGAGTAATCAAGCTAACAATGGAAAACAACAGTTATCAGGAATTCAAAATATTTTGACAGTTATTGACCTCACAAGACTCAACAAGGGTATGCTAGCTGTAGTATAGAGTCATAAGTTATCAGAGATCATCTAAGCCCAAAGTGCGATTAAAAAAAAACAACCATCAGATTGAGGTAGCAAAGGTACATAAATTAAAAGGAATGAATATTTTAGAGCCTCTGTGTCAATTCTCTTGTCGCCTCTTTGAAATAAAAACTAATAAAAGAGACACAGGCTGGACAAGATAAGATGCAGGTCTATCTCATAGCTTATTAGACGTGAGCTGGCTGCCTGTTTCATCTAAACTGGAGTTAGTAAAGTAATGTGAAAAGCTTTCCTGAGCCAATACCTACAGAATCAGTAGCCTAATATCAGAATATAAAAGAATTTTCAGTAAGTAACATCCCAATCCTGCCCTTATCTTTTAAATGATTGTGGAAACAGAAAGAAAAAAATTTCATCAATTATCCCCATAACACAACATACCTTTCAAGGTGAACGTACTGCCACAGAAGCAAACATATGGCTTGGAATTAGTGTGTATATGCATATGACCCTGAAGATTATGGTAGCGTCCAAATTCTTTGCCTGCAATCATGAAAAAGTATACAAATATTAATCAGTTTTCTCCTCAAAGAATGTCATTTTCTGTCCTTTCACCATTAGTACAACTTCTGGTTCAAAATAAAATAAGCAGCTTGGGTGCTTGAATTTTTTTTGCTGTTAAAAAATAGAATTAAGAGGGTAATAGCTTCACACTAAACAAGATTTCTATCACACAACAGCATTCAACAATAAGGATAAATGTCTTTTAAGTAGAGATTTCTAAATCAATCTTCTTCAACTTTAATAAGACTAAATCAAAACATACCTAAATATGAAATATATATAAGACTTGAACTGTTAAAAGAAAAAACAAAAATGTTTTATGCTTAGACCATTAACTATATTGTGAAACAAAATATCAATATCATACTTATCAATGAGTGTACAGTTAATTTGTAGCTTTGCTAGCAATGAAATACAAGAGTGAGGAGTGATTCAGAAAAACATTGGCCTGTACTGTGATTTGTCAAAATCAATGTGCAACTTAGCAGTGATTACTGATGATCTAAAGGTGAGAAAAAAAACCAGAAAATAATAATAAAAGCAATGAGAAGAAAAAACTGCGCCAAGGCTGTGGTGCGCAACCTGAGCGCCCTAAAAAAAAAAAAAAAAAGAAAGGAAATTGATAAGAATTTTATAGCCAAAGCCAAATTAATATCCTTACCACAGATGGTACATTCGTATGGCTTTCGGTCAGCATGCACCACCATGTGAGCTTTGAGGGTCTGTGGTTGGGTGAACAGCTTGTCACACATGGTGCATTTGAATGCACGAGTAGACTGATGGATCAGCTTGTGACGCTGCAGGTTGGCCCGTTGATTGAAAGACCTCCCACAAATTTCACAGCTGAAAGGTTTCAGCCCAGTGTGTGTAAACTGATGAGCTTTGAGGTGGTGCTCCTAGAGAAAAGTAAGAAGAAAAATGCAATCACCAAAGATCAGTAACATCAATATTTATCTAAGCAGCGTGCATAAACGTAAAATGAACAAAACAAAAACAAAAACAGAAGCACAAAAAAGCAACATACTTAATTAAGCAACGTAAACATGGCAGCATTAAATTTTGCTCTCATGCAAACTTAAGATGCGATACTAGATTACTAGGTTTGGTAAGCAGGTTAGACAACAAAAAGCATGCAAACAAGCTAGTAAAATGAAATGAAATATGAAAATGAAATAAAGAAACGTTGCCAGTGACACCCTTTTAAAACCTGAAATAACTATGATGCAAAATCTAAAACTTTTGAACAAAATAAGAAGTTTTAATTTCAACAGGTAGATAGCTGAAAAGCAAGGAATTTAAAAGAAAAAAGCAAAAGAATAGAATAAAGAACAAAAGTCTCAGGTCGATTGAACATAACAGATAACAATGGAGAATGAATGTCACATATTCAAACACTGAACTATGCTGAAAAATGAAGTACTCATATTTAATCAAAAGCGCCACAAAAATAGGGTTTTAGAGAGATACACAAGTTTGGGATTCAAATCCTGTTTCGTTTTGTTTGTCTTCTTACTAGTGCCTGCTGAGTCTTTCTTTCTCTCTGATGCTTCAATTTTTGAAGCGTCATAGTCCCATTGGGTGAGAATATCTAATGCCTACCTTCATGAAATCCATGCCACACTCAGCACACATGTAAGGCCTGAGCCCATTGTGGGTATGCACGTGATCCTTGAGCTGACTCGGGTACTTAAATCGTCTGTCACAATAACGGCAAGACAAAGGTCCCACATCAAGCTGACTTTTATCATCCTTCATTTGTGCATCATCGGCATCCATGTAGCCACCATCCATTTGTGGTGGTGGCATCATTATGCCTTGGTTTGACTCCCGGCGTTGTTTGATGCTGGTCTGTGGTAGTTGTGGCGGCATCTGCTGGAAATGGCCAATCAGCAGGTCTTAGCAGGGTGGTTTATGAATAATGACGCTTTCATTCTGATGTACACAAAATGATTTCCTTGGCATCGCAGCTATTTTGTCACCTTATTACCATGTCATATAAGCCACCCAGATACACAAACATTGGTATAGTGTGTTATATGAGCAGTAAAATAGCAAAGTAAGATCTTTAAAAAGTGAATGAATGCGTTTTTTAGAAAAATAAATGCAAGCATTTTCGCCTCTCCAAATATGAGAAGATGAAAAATATTAATCAAAGAGTGCAAAACCTTCATCATTGACCCACAACACAGTATAATCAATATATTGCTTTGACTCTATTTCATTTGATCAACTTCAACCGAGAGTGTTGAAAATTTACAAATAGTATGAAATAATTTTTATCACACAAGTTTTGATTTCTTTCTTCACAAAAAGCTTAAGCTTGCACTCTTCAAATGCAACAAAAAAAAGAAAAAATTAGACCTGCAACCATCATTGACTTTCTATTAACAAAGAAGAAGAAGACATGGTCAATCAAAAGACTGAAAGATAACAGAACGCAGTTATATATGAAATCTACAATTCAGGTTTTAAAAGGGTTAATTCTTGCAACAAAGAAAGACACACATGAAAACACACAGACAGGTCTACAACAATAAAAAAAAGGATTCACTTACATTTTCAGGTCTAGATGCGGAGGGAGATTGACTGGACGAATTCTTTGTTCGCAGATTTGCACAATAGCCATTCTTTTCGCTGACAGACATGTGCCGTTTGAGATGACTGATCTGGGTAAAGCCTTTACCACACATCTGGCATGTGTGTGGCTTGATTTGGTCATGCGTAAGCATGTGTGTATTGAGATGACTTAGTTGCTTGAAGTACTTCCCACATTTGAGACAAAGATGAGGTTTGATTCCACTGTGGTCCAGGACATGCATAACCAAGTTGTGCTTAGTTGTATAAGATTTGTCACATTCATTGCACTGCCAGCGCTTCCCATTTCCAACATTTACATACTGCGTGTCATCAATCCTCACACTCACTTCCATTCGCTCCTGCTCAAGGTCACGAGCCTTTGCCCGGCGCTCTTCCATTATTTGTTCATAGTTCTCAGTGCTGCTGTCTAAATCTGTGTGGTCACCAAAGCTTCTATCCAAAGTGCCAGAGCTGGAGTTGTGGTGATTGTAATGCTGTTCAGAATAACCATTTCCTGTTGCCATGATATCTCGTGGTGAACTGTGTGTAAGTTCAGAGCCACCTAAATTAGCTGGGCGACTGACAATACCTACAGTGACAATGGTGGCCTTGTTGGCAACACAAGTTGTCATAGTTGCTTTGCCAGTTGAATCCATGAAACTCGGTGAGATGACTGTCTTTAATTTGGAATTTTTGTTATATTCTGGGTAGCCCCTATGAGAAGGTCCTGGCACAGGATCATACGGAAATGTTATTCTGGGTGAACCTTTACCCCTCATTTTAGGGACAGCTTGACCATGTCTCCTTGCCCTCTCTGCATCATCTTCCATAGCATCAGAATCAGAATCACTACGGTATACCTCAGTTTTAGGTATCTTGATTTTTAACTCCCCCATTGGCTCTTCTTTAGTCTGTGTCCCCCTGTTAAAAATTGTCTGTCTCTCTGTTCTTCCCAGAAGAAAAAATTTAAAAGTTCCAATTGGACGTCTAGGTGCTTGCTGTGTATGAGATAAATATTTGTGTTTGAATTTAGGTAAAGTCATTGACTCTTGCCCTTGTGAGCCAGACAAAGAGCCATGAGAGAAAGTGTTGTGTCGCTCAAGATTCATAGCACCAGACAGGTACGCTTGTTGAGATAAGCTTGCAGCATCCTCCCCTTTGTACGACCGAGGGGATAGAGATGGGAGATGCTGACTTCCTCCATTGTGAGATGAACCGTGCATGACTGAAGAGTGGGGTATGTTACTATTAAAGCTGTTACTGCTCATACCCGGAGATGTGGAACTCAAAGGAGACGATTTACTGTAACTCTTTGAGGAGACTTGGTCTTGAAAGGATGAAGCATCGAAGTGAGCAGGAACACCGCTCCGTGAAGACGGCTGGAAAGCATGTTGTTGGGATGATAGAGAGGTTGCAATACTGGAATACAAAGCTTGGCTACTTTTAGACAACTCACTGCCCCCACTGCTAGAGACAATAGTACTAAAGCTGGGCAGTCGGTCAGCCATCATGCCTGATGCAGGAGAGGGAATCGGCATTGGAAGGTGAGGGCTTTGATCAGATGGAAAATCTCCAAAACGACTCCGAAAAGAGCTGGTTGGTAGACTTGACATTGCTGGCATTGAGGCCTGTTGAGAGTAGTTCATATGAAATGGAGGCATTCCATACGAACTGCCCCGCTGGTTTTGAGGAAACACCGGTCCGCCACCGGCAAAGGCCATCCCTGCCTGAAGGTCTGCAGGTAGTGAGCTTGGAAAATCCACAGGTCCATAGTCTTCTCCAGCGAATTGGAACGTAGATGGTGGTAAATTATCCATTTCAGCTTTGTCTACAGATTCAAAGAATAAATAAAATTCAAGGAAATATTAAAAAAGATTCTTCCAATACATTACACAGCATCTTTGCCAAAAACAATTATGATTAAGATGACAAACAAAAATTAATTATAATACTCAAAATCTAAAAATTATGAGCCCTGTCAAACCAAATATGGCCAGCCCAAAGACAGACACATGGATGGACTATATATAGGTCTAGTCAAAGTCAATTAGTATCAATAAATCAAATATATGGGGGAGTACTTTTATCTAAAGTGAACAGCAACATTTATCCAATTCATATATATATAAAAGCTGTTAGTCTGTTCTTAACAAAACTTTTACACTATAATGAGTATACAAGCAACAAAAAGTGAAGAATCTGTCTATTTCAATTACTCTGTTTTCATAAAACATAAATATTACCATTTCTTTTCAATTTATGTAATAGAAGAGTGATACGCTGACAACCACAGAGATTTTAATAGTGATGTGATTCACATTTAAAATCTGATTTGAACAAACTTTTCTTTCTGACCAAATCATCTTTTCTTTTTATAATTCATTTTTCTTTTTTCTTAGATGCATTTTCAAATAAGGCAGTTAGTTCACATTTCAATACAAGTGCAGGGCAGTTTACAGTTTAGGAAACCCAAGTAGATACAAATGTATTTTGAAAATGGAATAATATAATCAAATTCATCAGCTAGACCTATCTATTTTCACAGGAAATCTTTTTCACAAATGCAACATTTGTAATACTACACTTAAACTATTTCAGAAGAAAATAAACAAAGGGAGAAAATGGACACATGGAGTGAGAGAAGGTGGGGAGGAAAAAAAGAGAGAGAGAGAGAGAGAGAGAGAGAGAGAGAGAGAGAGAGAGAGAGAGAGAGAGAGAGAGAGAGAGA
>JAUEKY010142339.1:0-10058 GCA_031833965.1 Scyllaea pelagica
AGTGTGCACTTAGGTACTGTATTTTTATGGTTGAAATTTTCAGACAATTTTTTAAGAACTGATTTACAGCCCTGTGTGTATAACAGCGTTCAGATCATTGTGTTTCTATATGTATTGATTTTTACCATGGGAGATGGAAGTCTTTCCTGGTAAACTCTTCTTTAGATATCTATTTATATTTCAGTAAAATCCATCTTATGACCAAATCCTGGTATATTCCTTCTCAAACTTTGAATATATACTAACACCTGGTGAAATTTGTCCAGGGTGTGTAGCAAGGTTGTAATGTTGTTATTGACTTAAGTGTCCAGGTTGTAATGGTAGTGAATTTTCATGCAAGGTAAAACTGTTTCAAAGAATATTCAGCATTGATATTGTCATAGAAAAGATGTTAATTCATAGAAATGCGAAGTCCATCAACAGGGTTGTTTATTCAGTCTGGTATTTGGTAAAAATGAGACAGGAACTAAAAGGAAAGACGACCTCTTCAATAAGCGTAAAAAGTTGGAAGGAGAAATCCAAAGGTGGACACTTCTCAGTGTTATGTAAGATATACATTAATTTTTACTGTATTTCACAGGTTGGACTAAAGTCTATTGAAAAGTGTCTTTATTATGAACAATCATTAAATTCCTAAAAGACAAATCAATTGTTTGTCTCATATTGGTTGTCATATTTGTTTTTACACCAGAGTATTGCCGCAAAGCCTACAAGAAAGTTCATACAACCAGAATGGAAGAAAGGACAGCCACCATATGCCAAAGAGAAAATTCCTTCTATGTGGATACTGTACGTGCATTCAGAGACAGAAGATATGAATTTAAAGGTAAGAATAGTATAGAGCAGTTTATAGAATAAACCTACCATATTTACTGTTTTACTATTTAATCCCCTCACAGTTGTCCTAAATGGAATAAATTTCTCAATCTGCTAGTATTTGTTATTTTTTAATCAGCTTTTGATGTGGGTTTTATTGTGTTTTATTTTTATTTTTACAGGGTTAACTAAGGTTTGGAAAAATAAGTTGTCAGATGCTGAGAAAAAGAAAGATGCAGCAGAAATCAAACGTGCCAATGGTCTCGTGGTTTTGTATGACTCTCTCCAGCTGGCTCACAAGTGTATCCTCAACTCCTTTTATGGTTACGTCATGCGGAAAGGGTGGGTGCTCAAGAATAAGATTTATTTTTATTCTTAGTCTACCAAATCATTTTTATTATATATATTCCATTACTCGAAATTCCAAAAAATGGTTTTGATAGTACAACTGATAACACAATGTTTTGAAAAAGATATTATGGAAATCCCAAATGATTTTGCTTTCCTTCTAGTCCCAAGGGCTTTTTGTTGCACCATCTTTATATATAAGGAAAGACATAAAATTTGTTGGCTTTTCCCTTTTATGTTGAAAATTGTTTTTTCAAACTGCCAAAATAAAGTAAAAACTCATAAATAAAACCTTCTTTGAAATTATTTCAAATGAGGATTAGAATCAGGCACTAAGCATTAAAGTACACCCAGAAAATTTTATATGAGATAAGCTTTCAATAAGTAAATTATGCAATAGAAAGATAAAGTTGCTGAAGATATTTTCACCTGTACAATATCTCCTTTTATCCTGCCACAACAATCAACCTGAAGACATCTGTTTCTCTATCTTCTCTCCTCTCTAGAGCTCGCTGGTACAGCATGGAAATGGCAGGGGTCGTATGCTTCACAGGGGCAAACATCATTATGAGAGCCAGGGAAATAGTGGAACAGATTGGGTAGGTCGTTTGTGTCAATGCATTAGACTCTGATCTCCGAATAAAGTGGGTTTTGCATTTTACACCACTCTAACTCAACCACAGCCAATATGAATTAAATTGTGGACACATTGTGCAGGAGCCAAAGTCAGGTTTTAAGACAGACTGAGACTTATATGCAACTTTGTGGTGTAGTGGTGGACTCTTTGGGCTTGTGATCGTGAGATTGCGGGTTTGATTCACATGTCGGTGACGGCGCAAAGTTGTCCTTGGAGAAGGCTCTTTACTCACATTTTCCCACTCCACTCAGGTGTAAATGAGTACCTGACCGTTAACAGCGTTATGTCTGCCAAAAAAAAAATGTAGTAGCCCCTAGCAGGCTGCTTGTCTTGTCCTGCTTGTTTCATGTTGCTATTGGTTGGGGACCCTGAGGAAAGGGCCATGCAGTGTCACCAAGCACGCACTTGAGTTGAACCCCCAGGGCAAGAGAAAAAGAGGTTGCCCAAAACATACCTGGAGAAGAAGCATACATCAAGAGCTGGGTGCCTCTGGCCTTACATAGGTGGAGGCAAAGGCCCATGCCGAGGACAGGAGAAAGTGGTGAAGAACTGGTGAGGCCCTCTGCTTTGTCAGGAGCCAAGAGGATTAAGTCAAAGTAAGTCAACATCCATCCAGGCTACTCAGGGTAGCTTTAGAGAATTCTTCAATAGAGTTAGGTTTTGGTGAACATTTTTGTACCTTGTGTGATCTTGAGTTAGATTTTCAGAAGACAGCAGACAGGGATGTGAATTTTCCCTGGAAAGGCAGGTCTTCATGGAAGTCTTAATTCTGCCTCTTTTGTTATCCTGGGAAGACAATGAAATGTTTACAACCCCTGGTGGGGCCTTGTCCCACAAAACCCTGGCAATTTTTCTGTGAAATGCACATTACCAATTCTTGTGGCTGGGGGTTTAGAGGCAGGCACAGAAGTCATTGAATCCTGCAAGAATCAACAATCCACAACTGACATCAATATTGATTATGATGTTCATTAACTGTTTCTTCCTGCAGTCGTCCCCTTGAGCTGGACACAGATGGTATTTGGTGTGTGCTGCCGGCAAGTTTTCCAGAGAACTACACAGTGAAAACAACCAATCCTAAAAAAGCCAAAGTCACCATCTCTTACCCAGGGGCTATGCTCAACGTCATGGTCAAGGTAACTGCTCACTGTTGTAGTCAAGGCAATAGAGAAAGTCATGAACTATTTGTCTTTCCTTAATTCCCCTTGTGTGTGTACTTTTAGTCATATTGTTATAGTCACATTATTATTCCTTACAGCTTTTAACTTTAATGCTTGCTGTTTGCTGGAGCTGTTCCTTCTGGTCCAGCCTTTGTGAAAACTAGCACTACTATACTATGAAATCACTATTTATTGTATAATTACTCTTCACCTTTAAAGTATTTGGCATTCTCTGGCCTTTATGGAAACTGCTTTGGATACTCTCTGACCGCTAGCGGATGCTGTTGTGGCCTGAATTGTGTCCACAGCGCTCTTAAACCTTCAAGAAACAAAAAAAACAAAACAAAAACCCATCCCTCTGGCCCCAGAGCTTTCCACTGAAGGGATTAAGTGTCATTTATTTCATTATCCAGTTCCTTTATACCATTACAGTGTATGGCTGACTTTTATCGATATAGAATTTCCCTGGATTAAGCCAAGCAGGGGATCAGCCCACTGTGACCTTTTGATGGTAGTGGTAGGGTATCAATTTTGCCTGGGCAGCTGTCTTACAACCTACTCTTTTCAATTTCCAACTGCCAAGGGTTCTTTAATGTGCGTAACATGCACACAGAACCTCCTTGTCTATCTCTGATAGGATTAGGCTCTAGATCCCACCTATCGATGTTGCTGGGATCAGGGGAGTGGCATGTGGGTTTTTTTCTTGGGTTTTTAGTGATAAAAATCACAAAGTGAATAAGTGATACTTGTCCCCAGGTGGACTGGAACCCGTGTCGTTTCTTTTCAGTGCCATAGCCATGACCACTGAGCCACCGATTCCCCAGGTAGTGAGAGTAAGATGAGTAATACCCCTGCCTAATCACATCCAGCTTGTGACATTCATGTAGGGTACGTGCTGCCTAAGCTCATGTAAGATTTACAGATTTTCAGTTGTATGGTTTATGATTTTTTAAACTCTTTTTTTTCTCTGCCTCCCAAAGGAATTCTTCACTAATGATCAATATTTTGAGCTCAAAGATCCTGCCACTCTGTCCTATGAGAAACGAAGTGAAAATTCCATTTTCTTTGAAGTGGACGGCCCCTATCTTGCTATGATATTGCCAGCGTCCAAAGAGGAGGGAAAGAAACTGAAGAAACGATATGCTGTGTTCAATTTTGATGGATCTCTTGCTGAATTGAAGGTAGTGTATGATGAACAGTTGTGAAAATGGATGGAATTTATAAGTTAAGGATTTGTATTCTTGTGATGTACTCAAATCTTTTTGAAGTGTTTCAGTTGCAAATGACAAATTATTAGATTATAGCTTTTCTGATGGGTTTTGGTTTTGTACACCTTTAATGAAACTTTATCTTGATCTTGATGGTTTAATTGGGCTGCCCAAATATGTAAATGTTCAGGTTACAAGACACTCGGTTTGGGTCTGGTAAACAACACATCACGTTTCATTAGTTTTGGAGCTTGAAACTTTTCTCCTGAATAGATCGACTTAGCTACTCTCTATAATGTCACTGGATAGTTGGTTCCTTTCTACTAATGTTCTTGGAAAAAAACTATTCTTGTATATGTTTGAATGCAAGAGGGGGTTGAGGTATTTGTGCTTGTGATAGTTTTGTGTTTAGTATCTTGTCGACTGAGTTTTGAAGTAAGATGGGACTACGTGTGGTAGGGGTGTAAAGTGATCTTATCATTTAGCGTGCTATGCCAAATTCATCCACACAGAAGGCCTCATAGCATGAAGTTGTGTCAAGAAATTTTAAGGTGGTAACATTGAAGGACTAAAATTCTTGCTATCATCAGGGATACTTAATTTGATGCAAAATTCATGAAGTTTTAGGAGTTCTGGACTTTTACTTGCTTGGTATTTTATTTAATTTGAATCAATTTAAAAAAGAATTGAGAAAGAGAATCTAGATTATTTAGGTATATACACAGTAGATTCAACTTGAATTCAAATATTTTCCAAATATTCCTGAATATTTAGATTCAGAAATATTTAGAGCTTTTGAGTTTGAGCTTTGTGGCTGATCAATCCAATTCTTTTCCTGAGCAGGATGCATCTGCTTCTTGACTACTTCCATTCACCCAATCAGCTGCTCAGTGTTTAATGATGAGTCACTCAGGGGTCTCCTGTCAACCAAACAATAAATAGGTTACAGAGTCTGTGCAATTCCAGCAAAAGTGAAGCTGGTGCAGAAAATAACAACACACCTCCACATAATGCTTCATGTCTGCTAAAACACAGGGCCTGTACTGTTAGCTTCCACACTCCCAGCTACTGAGTACTCAAGTGACTTCTTTTTCTCTGACAGATCACGCTGAAGCAAAGAATTTTTTGAATGAAGCATTTTAAAGATTTCGTTTTAATTTGATTTTGATAAAGAAAATAAAGTAGTTTTATAAATCGTGATACAAAGGTGCCAGATAAGGTGTGAAAATATCTATTAAGCTGCTCTAAAACTGATTTTTTCATTTCTGTTTTCTGTTTTCAGGGTTTTGAAGTCAAGCGCAGAGGAGAGTTAGAACTCATCAAGATTTTTCAATCCTCTGTGTTTGAAGCCTTCCTGCGAGGTAATTCTTTAGAGGAATGCTATGCTGCTGTGGCCAAAATTGCAGATTATTGGTTGGATGTGCTCTACAGTAAGGTAGGATTCCATTTATTACTTTCAATTGAAGAATTTTATTTAGAGATTTCAACTGTCTTAAGGGCAATAGATTATTCCTGTTGTTTCTATGTGTTGAGTTCTTTTATTGAAAACCTCATACTGCTATCACAGTGTCAGGTTGCAGTTCTCTTGCTGGTCACAAAGGGAGCCAAGAGACACATATTGTCATGAAGGGCTGGTGATCAAGCGCTAGATTGTTCGAGCAAGGTTTCGCTGGCTTAATCACTTGATCACACATGCTGGGTTTCGAGTCTCGGCTTGTCTTGAGTCAAGAGACGAACTCGGATGCGATTCTTTATGCTAGTTACCTTCACACACACAAACACGCACGCACAAAGGAATGGTTTGCTTTGACACTGATCAGGCGCTCAGAACGAAGGACCGAGCCCTGTTCATCGTCTCGCCTGAGTTTCTCGAGTCCACAGTGATCACTGCTTCACTGCTTCGCACTTTCTGCTCGAGTCGGAAACTGCTGGAAACTGTTCGAGTCGGAAACTGCTCGAGCAGCTTGATCAAGCTTGGTGATCAGATTATGAAGAACCCCCGTGATCGCTCAGCCTGACCGACTATCCCTTAACTTGAAAATATTACATCTGTAATCATTAATCAGCCCACGAACTGTCTTTCTTCCCCCTCACAAGTCTCAGCACTTCTCTCCCTCTTATTCCTAAGGGACTCCCCGTTCAGTCCGGGGGAAATCCAGACAGATTTATTGTGGGAAATCAGATTGAGACTCAAACACCTTTTACACTCATTTGAAGAGAGAGTGGTGGGGTTGGGGGAGGGGGGATGAAGGTAAGACCCCTGCTGTCTGATCCCGCGCTCAGACCCCCCCCCCCCCTCCCCCTTTAGCTTTTCGGTACTCGGGACTCGGACAAAGCTTCACTGCCTTGCACTTTCTGCTCGGCTCGGGAACTGCTCGAGCAGCTTGATCAGGCCTGGTGATCAGATCAGTGATCATGATCACACGGACACTCGTGCTCGCACAGCCCTATTGTCATGTCTGCCAATCAAAGTGTAGCCATAAATATAGCAAGGGAAAAACCTCTACATAAAGACTTAATTGTAAGCAGTGGATCAACCTATTTCCTGTCCCGTGTAAATTGATTAAATGGGTTAAGGTTGACATTGAAATTGGATGATTAAAATCTTGTGCCTAATGATCAGCTGTTGTGTAACCGGGTAGTACAAGGGAGGGCTACTTTGGTATTTTGACTGTTCTTTGTTAATCAATAAAGACCCCAATCCTGTCCCATCCTGTCTATTTCATTGCGCTTTCTTGTCTTATTGATTTGTATGCTTTTTTCATTAGATGTTTTTTTCACCTTATCTTTAATCATGCCTCAGTACAATGTCTCTTTTAGGACCTGCTTTCTATTATATATATATTTTTTAATGATTTTTATCATTTGACTTCTCCTAGTGCTGAAATAATCTCTATTGTTGGACAAGCTGTAAGTTAAAAGAAAAACTTTATAAAGGTGATGAGAAAATTTTGTGCAAAACTACTGAGTTCTATACATTGATAAACCCATTTAAGTTTAAGCGCCCTTTGTTTTGTTCTTTAGGCATACTATTTGCGCCCTTTGTTTTGTAACTTTGGGCATACTATTTGCCAGTGACAAGACTAGATGGTTTCTTTGACTACACGTCATGTGGATTCAGTGTAATAGATTATTGTGATATCATTAGAGAGAACTTGTTTTGGGATTGTCTATCACCACACAAATTGAAGTTTGTTTACTGCTTTATTTTCACTGAAGGCAATAAATAACTTCATGAAGCCCTTAATACTGGGATCAGCATTTTTTGGGTACAATGAAACACGGTCAAATTGAAATTAAGCGACCTGACTTTTCTTTTCGGTTTTGACATAGTTTGGTTAAGAAAGACATAATTTCTTAATATATAGTTAAATAGCAGCCAAACAAATTCAAATAAATTTTTTTCCCCGTTTTTTTTTTTTTTTTTTTTTTCAGTTCAGCCATTTTTGCCATTTTTGGTTTTAACGTGTTTCTCTGTATTTGGAAAAGAAGTTGCGAAAAATGGAAAAGTAAGAATACATGAACCATGGTACTGGTATAGTTCTTTGCAACAACCTTTAGTTCCAGAATTGAATTGACCACAACTGCTGATACCTGTTGATGTCAGTTGCTTAACCAGGTCCACTGTCAGATGAACTTGTTACCTTTTGTATTTGCCAAAAGTAAAGGTGTCTCAAGAATATAGAGATGTTTATGGGAATTGCCAGTTCAACCCTTCTGTGTTAAGTTTCAAAATTTTATTTTTGACCATTCTCGTTTAAATTATTTGCTTGATATTCTGTTTTATTTTTGTTTTTCAGGCCGCCAATATGCCAGACTCTGAATTGTTTGAGCTCATTGCTGAAAATCGTAGCATGTCTCGGAAACTTGAAGAGTATGGTAATCAGAAATCAACCTCCATCAGTACAGCCAAACGTTTAGCTGAGGTAAATGAAAAGAAAATCAATGCATCTGCACCTACACTGTTGTCTTCTACATTTTTCCCTACCCCTTCTGTTTTTCTCTTTCCTTTTTTTCCTGTTCTTCTCTCTCAAGCCATGAAGTGAATTATAGTGTGTACCAATTCAATAGACCTCATCACAACAACCGGAAATATACTGGGGGGAATGTTCTTCTTAGTAAACATTGATAATCCTATAGACCTCATTCCAACAGCGGGAAATATATTGGGGTGAATGTTCTTCTCAGTAAACATTGATAAATCTTACAATGAGAAGTGTGCCTGTACTGGCTAAGCAGCGTATCTTTTTATAGATAAGACCGCAAGTCCAATCTCAGGCTATATCAAAATTTGTTTGACCTCCCTAGATGTACACCTCAATGTGTATCTTCTTTCAGTCATTCAAGAGTGGGCACAGTGGGCTAGCCACCTGCTTGTCTTAATCTCTTGTCTCAGAGTTTCTCCTGACTTTTGTTTGATATCAGACTAGGTTTGTTATTTTGACACATTCTGGTGTCAAACACGATGTCGGGTCTCTACACTGGCTTTGGTTGGTACAAAAGGGAAATGATGACAAACAAACAAACCATCAATGGTTTCCTATCCTGATAGTTTTAACATGGAAGAAAAAACAGCCAGCTGCATGAAGAAATGAATTGTACTGCACAAGTTCAATCTTTGCTTAGGCCTATAAATGTTTTTATTGTGCAAGAAAAATTAAACCCCCATCGCTCAGTTTGCACTGCTTCTTCTGAGAAGATACAGCCATTATTTGGATTTCACCTTAAAAGAAAAAAAGAAAGAAAATTGTCTTCTTGGCGATGAATAAAGGGGATTTTATTATTTACTCATTTTATTGATTCCTTGATTTATTTCTTTATTTTATCTATCTATTCATTTATTTACCAGCTTTGTGTATTGGACGTTCAGTTTTCACCACTTCTCTTTTATGTGACTGACGTCTAAGAATATCCAGCCATTCTTTGGATATCACCTTTTAAAAAGAAAAAAAAAGAAAACTGTCTTCTTGATGATAAATAAAGGGGATGTTATTATTTACTCATTTTCTTGATTCCTTGACTCATTTCTTTATTTTATCTATCTATTCATTTATCTACCAGCTTTGTGTATTGGAGTGATTGGGGCAGCCCTCCCTACATAGGACGTATGGGCATGGACGGAACCAACTTGTCCACCACTTTCATCACAGAGAAACTGGGCTGGCCCAACGCCCTCACTATCGACTACAACACTGGACGACTATGGTGGGCAGATGCTCATTTGGACATTATTGAGTAAGCAATTTTTACATTTCTTCTTTTTCTCCTTCTGTTTCTTCTCCTTTTGCTGCTTTTATTGATTCTTCTTCTTTTCTTCTTCTTCATCTTCTTCTTTCTCTCGTCATTATCATCATTTTCTCCATCCTCCTCCTCTTTTTCAACCTTCTTTTCCCCTTTTTGTTCCTGTAAGGGATTTCTTTACTGGAACTGTTGGCTGATGTGGTTGAGCTATTGCCTTTGAACTGGTAGGTCATGTGTTTAATGTTGTTTTAAGTGCTGTCCCACCTGTTTGTCGGTATCATGGGAAAGTGCTAAGACTAATTGGCCCGGACAGAATAATGTGGTGACTGGGTGAAAGTCTTAGTGTTAAGCCCTCTTATAATCTCTGTGTAAAGAGTGTGGAAATAGCACACTTAATCTTAACGTTGAAATGCTTGTTTAAACAGATTTTCTGCTATGCAGTTTATGATCCTCTGATGAGTTTTCAGTTTTGACATAAAGTTTTCTTCAAACTTTTTATACCATTGTTGTCAAAATAAATATCAAAAGTTTTATGTGCTCAGAGCATTGATGGAAGGTTGTTTACACTGACCTTTCTTTTCTTTTCTTTTCTTTTCTTTTCTTTTTTGTCTGTGAGCAAAATAATTGATGACAACATAATCTGACATA
>JAUEKY010142450.1:0-10052 GCA_031833965.1 Scyllaea pelagica
TCTCTCTCTCTCTCTCTCTCTCTCTCTCTCTCTCTCTCTCTCTCTCTCTCTCTCTCTCTCTCTCTATCTATCTCCCCCCCCCCCCGCCCCCCCCATCCATCTATCCCCTATTCACTTGGTCATCTCAAAATGAAAATCATATCATTTCCTTCTATTCGCCTTTTCTCTTCTTTGCTATCTCTATCACTTCTCTCTGTTGATCTTCTCTATGTTCATCTCTATCCCTCTTCTGCTCTTTTTTCTTCCACCTTCTTTGTATTTTATTCCTCTTTGACATCATATCTCCACTTACTCATTCATCCATACATAATGGCGATTCATAAATTGAATAGTGCATAAATGGCCAGCAGAGGCCTATCAAGGCCCTAAACTAATATTCTATTGTATTATATATTTTCCACTTTCTATCATTCTCACTATAACTTTCAGTGACATCTCACCTTTGTAGCTCCAAATCTGTTGCATCCAGCGAGACCACGAGAGCGACCAGGTTTGTGCTTGCGTCAAATGTGTCGACACGAATCATGGCCAGTTTTGATTGGGTGGAAGTGCCGTTAGTGACGGTGCATATCATCCACTGGAGGTAGTAAGAGGAAGGGTACATTAGACCCTCCATCTCAACCGTTACTTTGCCAGAACTGTGTGCGGAATTTAAAAAACAAGTTTTTTGGGGGTTTTTGTTGTTTTTGTTTTTGATTTATTCAAATTTTGCTCTTTTGCAAGAAAAGTGTTAACAAGATTTAAAAATCGATGTGCTTTAAAATCCAATTCATGATAAGTTACATTTAAAGTCCATTCATTCTATTTGTAGCAATTAAAATGTATTTCTTAGACATTATTTGATGTATTCATTTTCTTATCTGTACCTTATGTGGAAAAAACATTTACAATTGTTTTTTGTCAATTTGATAAAATCAGGTAACAAAGTCAATAGATGGTCGTACATTTTAAATCATGAAGAATGAGAAATTGATTTGTTTATAACAACATACTTTTCCTAATTTTCCATTTAGTTCTGTTTTGCTGGACAAAATACAAAAATATGTTCAGCCGGTTTATGTCAGGTGAATATCTGTGCTGGAGATTAAGAGTAATCCAAATTGGATTTTACGTCCCTGATCAAACAAGGAGGCTGCTGCCCATATTCAGTAAAGGGAATAGAGGATCAAGAGCTCTGAATTGTACTAGTTTGCCTTTGAAATAGTTAGACTCCACCAAAGAAAGGTTGTTATTAATGAAAACAAGAATTATGGTTTTATACTTGAAGCTAGAGCCCTAAAGTTGTTTTTTTGTAGCTTAATGCTGCTAAGCAAGATGCAAAACTTAGATTAAATCAATAAAGAGATAAAGTGGGATTGATTTATATCTTAAAAAATTTCGTACTCACTCTGGATTAACAGTGAAAACGTTTGATCCAACAGAAGTGAATTGAACCGTTTCAGAAGGATCGACTGTCAAGTCAAAATCATCGGCAGTGACCACAAAAACTTCCTCGCCTTCTTTCAAACTGTGAGGAATCTCAACGGACTTCATAGCAGTGATTGCTTGATCTGGGGTCACTGTGGAGAGACATTGTAGCATTGTATTATGTGTGAAAATTTGATGATATGAAATACCATATTTTCTCATAATTCATTGGAATACGGGAAGAGATTGTATTATACTCTGAGCGGTTTTTTGTTGGTATGTCAGGGGTATGGGCATATGAATAGAGATATCTAAAGACAGATATAAAGGTCTGTTACATTACTTTTCTTACATGACCTTGGTGAAAAAGAATATTTGCTAACAGCTATGAACCAATATAACTAATAGCCTAGTTTCCTTTCCACAGGGTGACTACTGCCCCTTGTCAAATTCACCTAGTTGAAAATGGAAATTAAATGATTATAATGAGGTTGATGGGCTTCTGATCTCTAAAGAACTTTTTACTGATGACTACTGATCATTAGAATCTTAAATACATATAACAAAAGGTGCATTCAAAGAAAGCATTAGTCTAAAAACTGACATTAGACTTTTTAAAGAGTAAAACCCCATTATGGTATCACTTGAGAATATCAAGGAATAAAAAAGGGAGTCTTTGACATCCAGGAAAGGTGTCAAACTACCCAGTCAGGATATCAATTGAAAATGTGTTTCAACTCACGTTCCACAATCTGTGCTTCAACGACATCTTGAACGTCCACACTGACGGCCACAGAGGTGGAGAGAGAAGGCAAGCCTCTGTCCTTGATGACGACATAAAAGGCCAGTGTTGTGAATATCTCATAGTCTATTTCTGCCCGGACAGTCAGCACCCCGTTGCTATCAACAGCAAAGTGTTTCTGGCCCAGGGGAGTCAGTGGTGATATGCTGAAATCCAAAACCCCATTGTCCCCGGAGTCAGAGTCGGTGGCAGAGATTTTTCCTACAGTCGTTCCGACCGGAGTGTTTTCAACCATTTGGAAGGAAAGACTTGAAGGCTTGGCAACAGGGCTGTTGTCATTTATGTCTAACACTGGCACAGTGACCTGTTTTGGAGGTGGAGAAGATCAGATAGAATTGAATATCCATCTCTATGACAAGCTGTCATTAGATGTTTTCAGATATTTCAAATGTTTTAACACCAGCTTTAAGCGCATTTTCAATATAAGAAGTAAAGAATAGGATAGAATAGATAATGTGTAGCATAAAGAGTCTAGCAGCATCAAACATAATTTTGTCTAGGGTTTGTTTTAGTGTGCAAATTAAGAACCCCTGTTATTTTCTTGGTAACCCTAATACATAAAAAGGTAGATAGAAAAACAGAGCAAGCATTGATAAAAGCATTTGGAGCATATTTTGTAGATAGTGGCACAGTGGCAAGAACAGACTGAGCATTTTCAGGGAATAAAAAATAGAAGACAGAGATATTATGTTTTATGTGTTTGCTAGTGGATAGTTGAATTGATAAGCACGTACTACTTTCATCTGGTGATGGTAAAGCAGTGGTGTTATTGCAAGAAGCGAGGGCTAGAATCCAGACACAACTAAACTAAATCTGAAACTAAATAAACACAACTAAATCACTCCGATTTTTTCCTCTCTGAAAAGGTTTTGTCTATTTTCAGCAGTGGATGCCTGCATACCAAAAAAATCTTTTAATACAGAAAAGGATTGACTTATATCATAAAAATCTAAGATTGAAGCCACAACCTCACAGTTTTGGGGCAGACACTACATTTGATCCGATATTGTTGGTCATTCTAATGTTGTTTTTCCTACATGACTTGAGCCACAGGCCTTGAACATGGAATAAACAATTTCCATCACACTGGTCATTCTCAACTGCTTTAATGAAATATCAGAGCTCAAACCTTGACTGTTTTTTCTCCAGCGTCATGTATAACAGCCACCATCAGCTGATAGAGGGAATACGTTTCTCTATCGAATGGACGGTTGGTCAGTATCCTACCAGCTCCTCCACTGGTCATTGTGATGGTCAGGTCATTGTTGTAGTTTCCAGATCTTGAAAAAATAAAGCAGTGAACATAATTTTCACGAAAGAGGTTATTTGCCCTTTGAGGGGTTTATTTCATCATAACAAGTTTGATCTCAAACTAAAATCTTTACATCTTGTTGGTCCAACTCAATTAATGTTCTAAGCAATACTTTTTTCCACCTTCTAATCATAACTTGTAAGATCTAAAAGAAGGTTTAGAATTCTTTATTCCTTATAGTCCAATAGGATAATCTAGCTATCGCTTCCCTGTTTTTGAGAAAAATTTTATGATTGATGCTAACAATACCACCTATTTGAAAATCAAAGTAAAATGATATCATAAAGGAACAGCTTATCCCTATGCTTAAATATCAGAGAAAATCAAAAGAAATTTCTATTCATTGAGGAATTATGAAGAAATGGGAGAGACAGTCTGTCAGAGAGAAAAAAAAGAGAGAGAGAGAGACAGAGAGAGAGAGAGAGAGAGAGAGAGAGAGAGAGAGAGAGAGAGAGAGAGAAAGACAGACAGGGACAGAGAAAGAGACAGACAGATGGTGAGAGAGATACTGGTTAAGAGAGAAGTATAAAGAGAAATTGAAATTTTCATGGCTTCACTGAGAAAGCCGTAATGATAACGGACTGATGTGGTTAAACTGTGGTTTCACTGTGGAAGACCAGTTGACAATGAGTATACCAGCATGATATATAACATATCCTGCGTCTGGTGGATCCCAGAATTAACTTGGCGAAGGAATAGATCTAAGGTGGGGTTTTTTAGGGCCAGGCTTCATTTATGAAATAATTCAGCACAGAAGACCTTGAAGGTTTTATGTGTAATTTTGAATAATTTCTAATAATCCACACAAGAATTCCTTATCAATATTCTTTTTAAAAAAAACATGCAAACCATGCTCTTCTCTTTGTGATATTTTTCAAAATCTTCCTGATCTTGTAATCCCCTGCCAGGTACTGTATACACTGCATACTATCTCTGGCATAATATATGTAAACTGGGCCTTGCCTTGCACACAACAATGTCCTTACCCAGTGTTGCTTAGGGTCATGATGTTACTCAAGATTTATTCAAATATACAAGGATCTACCCAAAAGATTTTTTTTATCAAACCATACTTGGATTTGTAACCACCATTTATTAAATTGTGGATGACTTTTGTAATCAGATAAATGTAACAAACATTATAAACACAAACTATGGAAGAAAAGGAACAAACTGTCTTAACCTTAGAGTTACATTCAAAAAGCCTCTTTTCTTTGGCAGATACATACTAGCAAACATAAACACAATTAATAAAATAGAGAGTGTATGAAAGGTTAGTAAAAGTCTATCATAGACCTTAAACTGTTACTGCGTTTTACAGAGTATCCATTCTCTCTAATCCTTCTCTCATTTATTGTATTCTTTATTATGCATTTTTCATTGATATTCGCAAATACTTGGATTAAACAGCATTTTTAAACTTGGAAACAAAAAAATGTTGGAAGGAATTATTCCTGGTCATGAGTTTTCTTTTTAGTTCTCGCAAAAGGTCTACATAACTTACAATAATAACGTTTCATTTCATTATCCAGTACCCTTTTACCATTACAGAGTAATAATAACATACATATACAAAAATGCCTTTTTAGCCATACATGTAATTAAAGGTCAAATTTAATTTTGACGGGCGGTATCAACACAACTCACATGATAGAATAGCCTGTCACTGTGAGGGCTGGATCCCGTGGGATTTGGCCTATGAAGGTGGCCCCGGGCATGTTCTCCAGCACCGGGAACCTGTAGTCAGACAGGATGGAGGAGGATACAGTCGGAGTGACCACCACTCCAATGGTGGCTGTTCCGGTCAGAGGCGGTGACCCCTGGTCAGTAGCCATGAGCACCAGGTTAAATACAGTGTCCCCTGCTTCTACCAGCCGGCCTGTTTTGATTTCTCCGCTCTGAATGTCGATGGTAAACAAAGCGTTTGTATTTCCGTCGACTATGATGTAGTTGATTGTCGAGTCTTTGATGGCCTGATCAGCATCTGTGGCTGACACATTGTAGACTGATGTAAAAGGCGGGGTGTGGTCGGGTAAGGATAGATCCACTCGCTGGAAACTGAAGATGGGTGGGTGGTTGTTGGTGTCTATGACATTCACAGTCAGGGTGGTGGTGCTGCTAAGAGGCACAGCAGCCTTGTCCTGGCCCATGATTTCAAGAATGTATTGCGATTGGGTCTCAAAGTTCAGAGGCTGAAGAAGCTCGATTACTCCTGAATTTGCGTCAATGCCAAAGACAGCTGTGTCCCCAGATAGGATAGAGTACACGACCGCTCCTCCGTCTCCAGTATCAGCGTCTTTGGCTACCATAACAAAAATTTCCCGTGGTGGAGCTGTTGACTCTAAAATGGACACTTCATAGCTGGAACTGTCAAAAGTTGGAGCATTGTCATTGATGTCTAGGATGTTTATGATGACTATGGCAGAAGAGCTTCTAGCCACAGGAGATCCTTTATCTGTGGTTGTGACGTAGAGGTTGAAACTCTGTGCCAAGTGGTAGTCAAGCAAAGACACAGATTTGATCAACCCACTGGTAGAGTTTATATCAAATTGACTGTTGGTCTCCAAAGAATAGATCACCTCTCCAAATTCACCAATGTCATCATCACTAGCAGCTACAAAACCAATCTCTGTTCCCGGGGTAAAATTCTCTGGAATATTCCACGAATAAACCTCTGCAGCAAACTTAGGTGTGTGCTTATTGACTTGAGTGACAGTAATATTTAGAACAAATGAATCATTTTGTAAACTGTTATCTTTGTTGCCGGCAAGAATTTGCAAGGAGTAAAAAGGCACTGAGCTGAAACTGAATGCTTTGACAAGATCAACTCTGCCGGTGTAGCTATCAATGAAAAATGCGCTGTTTTCATTTCCATCAGTTATATAGTATCTTAAATCCCCTTGTTCTCCTTCTAGAGCACCTACCAATGTGGCGTCACAATCATAAACAATGCCTGGTTGTTTTGTCTCCTCAAAGGTGAGAGATGCAAAAGGCGTGGCAAACTCAGGATTTTTATATTGCTCGCTAACCCTTATCTGGTATATGACAGAGCTGGATCGTGCGGGCACACCCCCATCCTCCGCTTTGATAACAAGAGTATAAAAATCTTGAACATTGGAATCAATTTCCACTACTGTTTTTATAGTAGTGCCGTTGAGCTGGAAGTGGTTGTTGTCGTTACCAGACTCTATGGATAAAGCAATCAGCCCATTTGCACCAGAATCCTTGTCTGTTACAGTCAGTTGTCCAACAACAGAATCTGCTGGTGTTGCGTGAGATATCTCACTCAGGTAGAAAGGTTTTGAAAAAATGGGGGAGTTGTCATTTACATCAGATACATTCACAATTAATGTCAAAGTTTTGGTGGCACCGGCAAAATTCTCAGCAGCTATCTCCAGAGTAATTTCCTTTCTTGTTTCATAGTCCAATGACGAGGCAGTGTAAAGCGTGCCGTTTTGCCAGTTGACAATGAAATACTTGAGATCATTCCCACTGGTGATGGAAAAGGAGATATCTGTCTCAGCATCCAAATCAGTTGCATTTATGTTTGCGATTTGAGTTCCCACAGCAATGTCCTCAGATAAATTCAACAAGAGGCCTGTGTCGGCAAAAGACATGACCAGCGGGTGCTCATCCTGGTTGACCACCTCAATGAAAACTACTGCAGTGCTACTCAAAGGAACAATACCCATGTCTCTGGCTTCTATGGTCAGTGTGTACGAGGTCTGCTGCTCGTAATCCACTTTTTTCACCATACTAAAATCTCCATTTGCAGCATATTCAAAAATTCCTTCATCATTGCCATCAATAATGGAATAGATGATATCCGAGTTGATCCCTTCATCCCCATCTTGAGCTGACAAAGTCTTCAGAAGAGTTGGAGCTGGTAGGGTTTCAGCGACTTTGATATGAATCAATGTGTCATCAAATGTAGGCACATCGTCGTTAACGTCCAAGACTTCCACAAGGATACTGCTCTGAATCAGCTGTCCATTGGATGAAACGGCTCTCACTGTCAGTATATACGACTTCTTGTTCTCCCTGTCAAGTGGATATATCAGCCTAATCTCCCCGCTGTAAGGATTCAAATTAAAGTTTTTATCCTCATTGCCGCTGTTGATTTCTTTTGTCACAAAATCCCAAGCCCCTGACACATTAACATTCAAAAGGTGAGAAAACTCCGTAGCGTTTTCAAAGATTTCAATGGATGCTGGGAGATTGTCAAATTTGAGGGCACCCTCGATATTGATGGGTACAGGTAGTGTGACTTTCAGATTTGGTGTCCCATTGTCTGCCACCTCCACAAAGGGTGTGTACGACCCAATTACTGGTGTGCTTACCAGGCTTATCACTCCATTGCTGAAATCAATATCGAAAAGACCCTCACTGTTTCCTCCAACAATCTTATAACTCAGAACGTTACCAACGTCTGGATCTGTACACTCTATCTTTGTCAGCTGATCCCCTATAGAAGTTGGAGGGTTGACCTGAATTGGAGAGACAAGGTTACAGTCTGGTGCGTTATCGTTGACGTCTTCTACAGTGATCTCAAAGACGGAGGAAGATGATCGTACAACAGTCTGAGACCTGTCCTTCACTAGAATTGTGAGGCGATAAAAGTCCTGCACTTCTCTGTCCAGGCCGATCCCAATGCGTAACTCTCCTGTCACTCTCTCCAGCAAGAATGGCACGCTGGAGTCTAGAAGATAAAACTCAGCTTCTCCGTCTTCTCCGGCATCTTTGTCTTCCACGGTCATTTTGGCAAGGGTTGTGCCTGTTGAGTAAAATAGATAATAATTGATATTTATATGAAAAATTACATTCACATTAGAAGAAACTACAATAACATAACTGTAACTTATTTTTCTTCTATTCAGGGAAAGCAAATATGCATAAATAAGTTGTTGTAAACATTGTTCTTTAAACTATGAGTAGTTTCCAAATTTATATTGTAAATAGAGATTGGATAGAGGAACAGAAAACATACATTGCTAAGAAGGAGGGATATTTGTTGTCAAACAGTACTGATAAAAAGTCCCAGCTCCTGATCACACTATTCTTGAGAATGGATAGAGTGGAGAAACACTCGATGTGTATACTCTACTAAGGACAATCATGAGTTTATACAGAGACTGAGACAGACAGCAGAATGGCTCATTTGCACTGTGTGAATGTAAACAAACAAAAAACAATCATTATCATTGTTTGTTCACAAATGTTCTTTTTTCCTGTTTCTTTAAATAAGGCAGCTAAGAAAAGAAATTGATATTGACGCTTCAATCCTTACCAACTTATTCCACAAGGTTCTGAGTATTTTTGTGCATCCTTAGAAAATAAGCAAAGTGTGTTAGCTTGTAATAAAAAAAAAATAAAAGGCTCTTTTTACATACTAGCGTTAGCAGGGAGGAGAAAGTTATGATTGACTACATGCTGTGATTGTACATCAATTTAGCATAAAGAGTAAATCTAGCTGGACTGAAAACCATTCTGTTTTTATATAGGCATCAGCAAGAAAGGGAAAGTGTTTTTGACTGTTAGCAGTTTTGTCTGACTATTTTTATATAGACATCAAGGGAAATGGAAAATGTTTTGATTGTTAGCAATTTCTTCAGACTGTTTTTATATAGAATTGAAGAGAAAGTTTGACTGCAAACATTTTTAATACATTCCTTTTGTACGTAAACACCAGCAGGGATAAGAAAGTGCGTGAGACTGCAAACAATTTTACCAGACTCTATACAGACATCAGTTCTCTAGCTATAGACTACAAACAATTTCAATAGACTCTGTTTTATATAGACATCAGCAGGGAAAAGAAGATGCACTAGACTGCAAACAATGTTTCCTGACTCTGTTTTTATATAGACATCAGCAGGGAAGATAAAGCATGTTAGACTGAAAACAATTTTAAAAGACTCTGTTGTTACAATATAAACATCAGCAGGGAAGGGAAAGTGTGGTAGACTGCGACCAATTTTACCAGAATCTGTTTTTACCTTAACACTAGGAGTGATGAAGAAATTGGTGTGGAATGCAAACAATTTGACCAGACTCCGTACATTATAGGAAATCTTTTATACCCTCATCAATTAGGCTATATCTCTTGATTGTAAGATATAGATTATATTTTTACCCTATTTCACTCTTGCTTGGTTTTAGAGTCTATGTACCTACTCAGTATGTTTTTATTGTAATCATAACAGTTTGATATATCTTCTAAACAAGTGATATTATTCATTTTTATCCTTAATTAAATGTGATATTCTCTATGCCTTATATACTATAGCTATTAATCTGAGAATGTTTTACATGTTTGGAAATTAATTTACCATGGTGAATACTAAACCTTTATTATCATTATCATTATTATCACATTACTTTTTTATTATTATCATTATCATCATCATTATTATTATCATCATAATTATTATCATTATTATCATTTTTTTTTCTTTCATTATTATTATTATTATTATTATTATTATTATTATTATTATTATTATTATTATTATTATTATCATTATTATTATT
>JAUEKY010142561.1:0-10052 GCA_031833965.1 Scyllaea pelagica
GCCAAGTCTTTCTTTGTCTTCCTCTTGATCTTGTTCCATCAATTCTTCCCTCCATTATCATCTTCTGTATAGTGTTAAAGAAATCTACCATTCATTAGAATCTTGGCCCAATATACATAGGGTGATAAGGCAAACGTGTCTATCTTATGTCTCACCTGCCTGGGGCACACAATGGTCTAATGTGACTTCATCAAAGAAAACCTAGTGTGCTGAAATAAGAGAGAGATGCATATGAGACCTAAGAAAATCTTTTCTTTTCTTTGGAAAACGCAAGAGAGGGAGACCACACTCAATATGTGACTTATCTATGATTAGAGTATTGAGTGATGCCCCAAGATGTCTACATTACAATCAAATACATTCAAACCGAAATTGTAGGAACCTGAGTTTTCATTTAGGTTTAAACATATTTTAGCTAAGAATTACATATTTTCTTGATATAGAGTTAATTAGAAGCAATATAAATTTTTTTATTGTATTCTGTTTGATATTTTTTTTTTTTGGTTTAGCCATTTCAGGTTTAAACATATTTCTCTGCATTCACTTTGCAATACGATCAATCCTCAGAGCTAGACCACCTCTCCTTTATACCATAGTGACTCTGATCAAAATGCAAATTAAAATGATCTGGTAAAATGAGAGAAAAAAGTGTTCTTTTCACTCATTTAAGAATGAAAATTTTTGTATGAAGTTCATTCACTTGAATCATAGCATGGCTTAACAATACAACAACAAAAAAAAAGACCCCAAAAAATGCTCAAGTGCTAAAAATTGCATTTTTGATTTATGGCCTGAGGCACGCATGGTTTTACCGAGAGTTTTTGTCTTGGTCACTGTTGTTAAATGATGTCTAGAAATGGTACTGGCACTAGTCATACTTCAGAGAAAATATTTGGGGAAGAGTATTAGAGTGCCAAAAAATGAAGAAAGCATTTTAGAGAAGAAGAAAATGAGGGAAAATAAATGTTGGGTGTATTCACACCCAATGCTTGTGACCCCAGACCAGATGACAAAAGTACTAACCTCTGCTTGTGGCAGGGGTTGTTGATAAAGCAGGTAAAGGGCTTTATTGAATAGAAGAGAAACAATGCATTTTAGTCAATTGCCTTTCATTGCAATCTCACTTCTTCACATGTATGAATACACTGCATCTGTACATGAGGCATTCCCTAAGGTGAGTGTAGAGCCATGGTTTAATTCATATTTTCTTTGCAGGCACATGACGGAAGCAATGACCTGCCTGGTGGCTGCCCTGCTGCAGGAAGAGAGTGTGAGTCCACCATGTTGTTCTTGGACCTGGGCATTCTTAGCCATTGGTGCTTACACTCATAACTGGATCTATACATTCTAGTATCTTCTTGTGACTGGAAATGTTATATCTTTTGTTAAGCAATTTAGATATCTGTAACTGTACTTGTGCTTAGTAATAGAAAATAATTGTGAGAGCAATGACCACTGGCAAATACTGGTCTGGATTGCCATCAACACAGTTATGGGCAAGCGTCCTCGTTGGTTACAAGAAATATGGAGGTGTGTGACACTCCCAATATTCAGACTTGTAGTTTGAGAGCTGTTATAACATTGAAAACACTCCTGAAAAGTGTTGCTCCTATATGGTTCTTATCACAGAATTTTGTCTGTAAAAATTTTTTTTTTTAATTTTGAGGGACAATTAATTGAGTAGAAGTTTTGAACATGTTTGCTCTACCTATCGCTTTGATTATCATTTTGTGAAAATCCGGAATTAACAATTTTGATGAGTCACAAAATTTCAGATATGAGATTTCATAACTTGTTGAGCTGTCCCACCCAAGGGCAAGTGTAGGGGTTTGGGGGTATTTGAATCTGGATGATATTTCCATGCCTTTAGTGGCTGAGCAGGGTATCTTTGTAGATAAGGCTGCAAAGTCTAATCTCAGGCTACATTAAAATTTGTTTGACCTCCTTAGATGTACACCTCTATGTGTATTTTCTTTGAGTCATTCTTGATTTCTTGGCTCAGAGTTTTTGTTTTATATCAGTTTGTTTATAACTTTTGACACATTCTGGTTTTAAACATTATGTTGGGTCCCCACACTGCTATTGAGCGGTACATAGAGGATCTGATAACAAAACAAAAACCAAAAACAAAGACACCTTCCCGGCTGAAGCCTCTATGCTGTCTGTCCTCCTTCCAGGCCTTGGAGTCCCTCTCCCTAGCAGACTCTCGTCTCAGGATGGACACCACCTACATCATCAACGCCCTCGGCAGTAACAGCTCCCTCCTGGAGATTGATATAAGGTGAGTTCTTGTGTGATCTAAGGTAAGTGTCTGTTTTTAACGTTATGGTTTAACGCCTGCTTCTACACGAAGCCAGTGGAGACCTGCAGTGAGGGCCCTATGTTCCAGAAGGAGCAAAGAGGATTAAGTCAAGTAAGTCTACACAGTTTAGGTCACATTGCCAGCGGAGCACTCTGGACATGTTAACCTGCTGCCACACAGAGATAAATGGAGAACTCACACGAATATCTCACCCAGTCACATTATACTGACACTGTGGCAACCAGTTAAGTGTCTGTGTGATATAATGTGAGTGTCTGTGTGGTACAAGGTGAGTGTCTGTATGATATAAGGTGAGTGTCTGTGTGGTAAAAGATGAGTGTCTGTGTGATATAAGGTGAGTGTCTGTGTGGTATAAGGTGAGTGTCTGTGTGATATAAGGTGAGTGTCTGTGTGGCATAAGATGAGTGTCTGTGTGATATAAGGTGAGTGTCTGTGTGGTATAAGGTGAGTGTCTGTGTGGTGTAAGGTGAATGTATGTGTGATATGTGGTAAGTGTCTGTCTGATATATGGTAAGTGTCTATGTGATATTAGGTAAGTGTCTGTTTGATATGAGGTAAGTGTCTGTGTGATATGAGGTAAGTGTCTGTGATTGAGGTGAGTGTCTATGTGATATAAGGGGAGTGTCTGTGTGATGTAAGGTGAGTGTCTGTGTGGTATAAGGTGATTGTCTGAGTGATATAAGGTGAGTGTCTGTGTGATATAAGGTAAGTGTCTGTGATAGAAGGTGAGTTACAAGTTTTTTATCCACTTCAGATTTACATTTGTCTGTAAGTCTGATACAGCTTGGAAGTGAGCTCAAAGACAAAAGTGATACAACATTAGGAAAAAGTAAGTGGGTGAAGTTTACTATCGGTTCAGCAGTGTTTGAGTGAATTTCTTGTTTCAAAAGATAATTTGAACTGATGAGAATGGACGGTACAAACAGGACACTTTTCCCAAGGCTGTCTTTGATTGCCAATGCCAAATGCTATTGTAGATAAATGATTGAAACTGTCTCCCACATCAAACTGAATTGGGAAGATGTTAAATTGCAATCTGCATATACTTCAATCTATGGGGGTTTCTACCATTCGGTGAATATGATGTTTTTTTAAGTATGAACACACAGTTTGCTTGGGCAGTCGGCACACTTTATCCTCTGGAGCCCACCTGCTGGATATGATGCCTGTCTTTTATAGAATATGGTCCTCCCACTCTGAGCTGGTACCCATCTTGACTGAAAAAAATCAGTAGGACGAGTCTGTTAGAAGGATCCACTACAGCCAGTGGTAGAATCTTTTGGCCACAATGTGAACGCTCTGACAAATGAGCTGCCATTGCTCTGACAAATGAGCTGCCATTGCTCTGACAAATGAGCTGCCATTGCTCTGACAAATGAGCTGCCATTACTGCCTAGAAACTCAGAACAGTGGCTGCAGGAAAGCTCAGTCGGTAAGCACACTTTCCCCTGCTGGTTGCAAGGCGTTGTTACTAAGGCAGGCACGGGTTTGAATCCCCCATCTAACTGATTTTTTTCTCTCTCCTATTTTTCTTCTCTGAATGGCTTTGTTTACTCTCTGCACTGTACCATACCACTGTTCTTAGTTTCTACTATTTTCAGTGCCTGCTCCATTTCTTTATCCCATTGCTGCCATGTTGTCCTAGTGCCTATCCAGTAATCAAGATTTGTCTTTATTATGTATAGGTCTTGCATTCTTCAGGATAGACTTACAAAGTCACACATTTTTAGCATAGCTCTCCTAGGGTTTTTATTATCTGACAGACAGTACAGTGTATGAAAAATCTGGGTGTCATGTGAAATAAATGAAGCCTCTTTCTTTAGTTTCTTGGGAGGTTATTTGTTTTTGTCTGTTCAATTAGCACACTTGCAATATATTGTTGACATGTCAAAGTGTAGATGATGTATCGTTTGGTGCTAGAAAGCATTAGCTGACTAAGATGGGAACTTTTTGATTATAAATTCTCCCTGTGTGGTGTCCGAGGCTACAGAATGGCACCACCGTGATGCCGAAGTGTGTTAAGAGGCGACTGCAGGGCACTCTTTCTTTCTTCCTCTCCTTCCTTCCCCTTTTTTTCTTTTCCTGTCTTCTCCCTTATTTCTTCTTTCTTTCTCAAAAGCTGCGCTAGTTGCTTTTCTGACTGTTTGGGGGCGCTGACATGGCCTAAATTATGCTGATAACACCGTAAAACCCTCAAGAAACAAACAAACAATACCTGATGTTCATATATTTTCCTATTCCAGTGGTAATGGTCTAGGAGATCACGGAGCTAGAATGCTGGCCAAGGCCCTTCAGATCAACACCAAACTACGAAAGGTGGTGTGGGACAAGAATGGAATCTCTGCTCCAGGCTTTGAAGATGTGGCAGAGGCTTTGAAGAAGTAAGTGCTGAAGTGGAGATGTCGAGCTCTTGTGTTTTGATTGTCAGACTTTTGGGGTGAGGGAATTTTTTGCATGCATCTACACCATGAGTTTCTTTGGTATTTGTCAGTATTTGAGTGTTACATATGACACTTTCACATTTCATAGTTGGTAATTACCGTCATAGATTTTCCAAATTAATATTGAATTCCACAAGTTAAAGATCTTCAGTAAGTTCTCAATCGCTAGAAAAAAAAAGGATAATTCTATAGTTAGAAGTATAATGACAGTGATTTGATGGTCTCTTCACATTTTTTTTCTGCTTTACCCTTGACTAGAAGAGAATTCTTCCATCTTGAATGCGAGCCTTTCATACCTAAGACTAAATATGAAACAAGTTCTGATTGTTCTCACTTGACTCTCAACGTTTATGGTCCAAAATAAGAAAAAATGTTTGTCTTTGTTTTTAAGATTTTGATGATTAAACTTCAAACTGTTGGAGATTTACTTTATTGGTATACAATGTCCGCATTTATACTATACATACCTTTGATTGTATTTGAAATGAGTTATTTTCTTTAACCTCATGCCTTGCTATGATGCAAAAAACTGTTGTGTTTGATCAAAACTGTGTTGACAGTGAGGACAGGGTTTTTGCCCCATGACACCTGCCTATTTCTGACTGTTTCAGGAACATGTCATTGAAGAAGATGCCTTACCCGGTGAACGATGCATCAGCCTCCATGAGGCTGTTCCCTGAGAGGACTGAATCCGCCCTGCACAAGGTGAAAACACGTCTTGTTTTGTATGGCCGAGTTCTTTACTATTTTTGTAGTGAGAAGAGAAGGTTGCTGTGAAAGGAAAATGGTTAATTTTTTTTTCTAATCTTTCCCCTGTACCTAACACTACTCCCTTACAACTTACAGCTTAGGGAAGGTTATAGTTTTATTCTCTTGCTTAAAAAAAAACCCTAATCGAAATCAATCGCTTGATTTGCACTTGATGCATAATGTATTTGCTGCAAATATTGTTTAGGCCATAATATTTTTTTCTTTTTCTTGTTCTACTCGAACTCAATTGTGCCCAGATTGAGTTCATTCTACAGAGAAACCACTGCCCTGGCCGCTTTGCCCCCGACATCGCCTACCGCCTCCAGCAGGGCTTCTTGATCAGCTCCACCCAGCAGGTCAGTGACAGGACGGGGGCCAACTTGTGCCTCCTGCCCCTTGGTCTTGCCACGCTGATGTCACACTAGACCAGTGGTACTTGGGGGTGGGGGATAGGAGATATTTGGGATGTTGAAGAAAATGTAGGGGACACGGTTTGCTCAGTGGTCAGGGCTCTGGAAAAACGAAGCAACGTAGGTTTGAGTCCATCTGGGGAACAAAAATCACATAGTGATTTTTATCGCTAAAACTCCAAGAAAAACCCTGTATGCCACTCCCCTGATCCCTGCAACATCGGTAGGTGGGATCTAGAGCCTAGGCCTATCGGAGACGGACTATAAACCCAGAGGTCCCGTGTGCATGTTGCGCAGGTTAAAGAACCCTTGGCAGTTGGAAATTGAAAAGAGTAGGCCGCAAGGGCGCTTTCCAGGCAAAATTGAAATCCTACCACTACCATCAAAAGGTCACAGTGGAGTGATCACCTGCTTGGCTTAATGGCTTGATCCAGACAATTTCTGTCTCAATAAGAGTGGGCCCTACACTGTAATGGTAAAAAGGTACTCGATAATGAATGATTATTCTTTCATTTTAGTTTATCCCACCAATGCTGAAGCTTACGACATATGGAGCCTGGATCTATTTTTGAAATGGGGTTAAAAGTTACTTAGGTTGTGCTTGGTAGTAAAAGGCTAAGAACCACTGCTCCAGACTATTGCATACAACATGCATATATGATGTCACCTTAGAAAAATTGTCTGGTGACCAACGTGCAAGTGCCTCAAATGGGACCTTTCTGGCTCCGATCCATTTGACTGATGGTAACACTAATTTCTTTGTCTTCCCTGATCAGTGATGCTACTATTAGTTTTTTAGATGGTGTTTCCCACTTAGATGGTGTTTCCAACCGGTCCAGATTCTAAAATATTTTGTTTCAATGCTATCACCCTCTCCAAAATAAAATTCCAGTCAAGGATTTAGTCAGACACTTATGATCATGTCTTGAGATTTCTTTTTATATCATTGTTCTTTGGTGTCTGAATAAAGATGTACAAATTAGAAAAAGAAAGCTGACTTGTTTCCACATTCCTAATCTCTGACGATCTGATAACAAAGACCTTCGTTTACTTTTACATCCTATCTTTAAATATAATTGACTTGCGAAATACATTTGAAAACTTAGTATTGACCATCATTTGTACTTTTCCAGATCCTTGACCGTAAGATTGTCCAGCTCCGAGAATCCATCCAGACCCTTAACAGTGGTGGCTCCATGGAGGTTTTTGCCGGAGACGTGGCCAATGCAGAGAGCCTGGTCAAGGATGCCGACAAGTCACGACAGGTACATCTAAAGATACCTACAATCAGAATTTCTTATCATTGAAAAACATTTGTTATTCTTTTCCAAAATTGCTGTTACCGTTTTACTAAGAAGCAAATCCCCTTTAAAACTGTTTATCGCCTTTATTGACAAGTTTCAGCCACAGGAAAAATCCGGGTAAAGGCTTCTTGGTAGATAAAAGTAAAGAGGGGTGTGGTGGCCTAGTGCTTTATCCTTGTTTTTTGTTGCCTGGTGTCCACTAATGTTTCTCCAGGGTGCTTTCTATCCATTGTTTTTAGTCTTTCTACAGTTTCTAGGGCTGCTTTCTCACACATCGGGGCAAGGGGTTCCACATTTCGCTGGTTGGTGTTGATCATATTCTCCCACAAATGAAGCACAGAGCATTATTCTGCACTCCTACCTAATTCTTGCTGTGTTGCTGCACTGCTAGAGATTTTAGACATGCATTGTATTCCAGTATTGATCTTACGTATTCCAGGAGCAAGTTTCTAACGGTTTCCCCATCCGAACTCCAGTTAGTTTATACATAATGAATATGTTACTTATTTTTTGGTCACAGTGGGCTGATCATCTGCTTGACTTATTTTTTGGTCACAGTGGGCTGATCACCTGCTTGGCTGAATGGCATCATCCTGAGAAATTCCGTTTCATGAAGAGTCGGCCCTACACTGTAATGGTAAAAGGGTACTGGATAATGAAATGAAATGGTGATGGTCACAGTGGGCTGATCACCTGCTTGACTTATTTTTTGGTCACAGTGGGCTGATCACCTGCTTGGCTTGATGGCATGATCCAGAGAAATTCCGTCTCGTGAAGAGTCGGTCCTACACTGTAATATCAAAAGGCTACTGGAAAATGAAATGAAGTGGTGACTAATTTTTTGGTCTGTTCTTCTGCAGCTGCTGTTGAGCCTTCAGGACATCACGCTGGAGTCGCAGGCCCCTGGCAACGCGGTGGACCAGAACCTACAGGCCACTGCCTCCAGCCTCAGGGACACCATCCAACAGCAACTGCTGGTACGGGCTCACTCCACCTCACTCAGCTAGGGAGGATGATGATGATGATGATAATGATGATATAGTAATGAAATTGAAAATAATGATGATAATAATGATGATAGTAATAAAATGATAATAGAAGTGGTAGTAGTAGTAGTTGTTGTAGTAGTAGTCATAGTAGTAGTAGTAGTAGTAGTAGTAGTAGTAGTGGTGGTGGTGGTAGCAGTGGTAGTAGTAGTAGTAGTAGTGGTGGTGGTAGCAGTAGTAGTAGTAGTAGTTGTAGTAGTAGTAGTAGGTGGTAGCAGTAGTAGTAGTAGTAGTTGTAGTAGTAGTTGTTGTAGTAGTAGTAGTAGTACAGTACACGCCGGCTTTAAGCACTGTCATCGGGAAGAGGCCTCAGCGTGCTTGATGCCGAAGCGTGCTTAAGTCCGAAGTAGACATTATCAAGAAATTAAGAGCAAACCTCTTGAGTTGTTCCCCTTCGTTTATTTGTTATGATAGCTAAACAATCTGATGTCACAACGTTAGTTTTGATAGTTTTTCAATGTGAAAAATCATTTGCAAGGCACTTAACTGTCAGAAATGAGGTATACTGTAATATTGTATTTGATTGAATAAGAAAACGACACATACTTGGCAGGTTGCGATAAAACACATTGCACATTGTACTACTAGTGATTATACGCCGTGCTTACAATTGATAAACACAATACGATGCCACATTAGTATTAGTCTTCACCTTCAACTTCAACCCGTCTTGCGCGTGATACTAAACCGAGTTAATTACAGTTAAGACCGTGACTGGAGGAGATCGATGGAAGGTAAAGCATCCTTGAAACTCGTTCATGATGTAACAGGCGGAAATCAGGGTGTGAACGACACACAGTCAGCCGGTCTACTATTTGTGCGATCCTTAATCCCCTTCTTAACCCCACCCCAACTCTTTTCCTATTTCACTCGTATTTATCTTCATCACCCTATTTCTGCCCGCTCACAGCTGCGATGCCGCTTTTGTTATCAAACGGAGCGGACAGCAACCCTCGGAATTGGCAACTGCCAGGTAATAAAGCGTGCTTGAAGCCGAACTCACCGTGCTTAAAGATGTACAGTTTATATTGAAAAAATTCGGTAAGAGCGGCACAGCGTGCTTGAGTCCGAGGCGTGCTTGATGGCGGCGTGCTTGAAGTCTGCGTGTGCTGTACATGTTTACAATCTATCAATGAAGATGGTTCAATTTTTGAGGGGGATTGATGGAGAGAGGCCGTTTAATGGGATCATAGACCAGGTGCAAAGAGTGCCTCAGTACTGATACCAACATCTAATGTTGATATTGCTTAAGATTCCTTTTAGATTCCTTGAGAGAGAAATTTTCCTTTAACTAATTCATTCCATCCACTGTTGGTTTTTTAAATTGATCCACAGAAAAGAAATATAAAAATGAGGGAGATTACAATTCTGGCTCCATCATCAAAGCGTCTACACTTTTGCTTGCGGTGCCTCTGATCTACAGGAGTTTGGATGAATTGTGAAGAAACATAATCAGCATGCTATCCTGGAGAACTTTTCAGCAAGTGTCAATCGATTTGTTAACATGTGGCCTTTGAAAATCAAAAATCAATTTATGAAAATGCCCTTTACAGCACATGGTGTCTCTTAACATGCAAGTTATTTATGTACAAAGGATCATTGTTTATATTTGTGATATTTTATACTCCTCACTTACATGCATTTTGCACTTTTGATTTTATTATCTACAATAGTACTACCATTTTTGTTATCCCATTTGTGCTGTCAAGACAACAAAACAACTCGTTGGCAATGATGATCTTATCTGGGGGGGGGGGGGGGGGGGGGGGGGGGGGGGG
>JAUEKY010142672.1:0-10051 GCA_031833965.1 Scyllaea pelagica
TCTCTCTCTCTCTCTCTCTCTCTCTCTCTCTCTCTCTCTCTCTCTCTCTCTCTCTCTCTCTCTCTCTCTCCAATCTGGCTGGGCCCATAAGGCAAAATGAAAACAATTGACTCTTGTACAAACAACACATTTCAGCACATTGCAAAATTTGTTCAACACAGTCAGAACATTAAATCCTTTTTTTTGTATTCTTTAATGGCTGTAAATACGTAATTTTAATTTCATCCAAATTCGATAGATAGGTTCAAATATGGATTAATCAAGTAGTTGAATCATCAGAATCTGCAATGTGAGTGCCTTAGATTTAGAATCTTCCCAACAATCATCCCAAAGTTCCTATCAATTCTAATCCCTTTTTCTTCCTTTAAATTTGTTTTATTTTTTTGGATGGGCTTACTTGAATTTGGAGTTTTATTTGTTTGTTTGTTTTAGTTTCTATAAAGAAATTGTCTAAACCTCATAAGAAAACAAAAAATGAGAAGGGAATGATTCTTAATATTCATTTGCAATATAGTTTCATCTAAAATTTATTCCAATTCAACATCAGTTTTCAATGGAAAAAAGTTAGAACAGGGAAGAAGTATAAACAGCTTAATGTAGAAGCTATTTTGAATACACATAAATCAATAATTTTCTCATAATTAACAAGTCATTTGGCAAAAATCAAACAGAGCACAAAAACAATTCTTACATCTGCCTTGTTCTTACAATTTCTTGAGAAAAAAAAAACTTTTTGGCTGTTGAATATCAAGTTCTTTCCCACTGATCTTTTGTGACCTTTCAATTGCTATATTTTCTTCAACCTCTTTCTTGGTTAGAATTACAGTGATGATAGTGACAAATTATTTCGCCTTGACACCCAGTGGTGTCACATTGTAAGTTCAATTCAAGATGTAATTAAAGGCTTAAAAGTAAATTCCAAAACCAATATAACTCCATTAGTTATTGCTTAAATTGAATGACTGAATTAGATGGGATTTGATATTTTGAAAAGAATGGATTCATTTCAACTTGCTAATAGAGTGCTCTTGTAAAAAAATTGCTGAAGCGTTACAGATAAGACAAGATAATAAAACAATATTTCAACTTTTAATGATATATCTTTACAAATCTTTCATGCAAACAATAAATCTTACATCATAGTTTTCTCCCTGTATCATAGCATCAGGATTTTCCATCAACACTTTAACTCTTTGTTCACTCTCATCCACCAATTCTGTTCCTACATCGTTATCTGAGGGGAAAATAAAAATCAATCCTCTTCATTGACAAAGGTTAAAATAATTGGACTTCATTTTTGGCCATTAAGCATTCTAGAAAGAATATCTCATATAAGCAATGCAAGTATAACAGATGGCAATTATAGATTTTACAGTAGGCCTGTATCAAGAGTGGAATATCATTTCATATTTAAGATATGATTTTTCACCTACAAAGCAAATTATTTCAAGTTGACATGGGCATGTCAGAAATACATTCTAGAGTAAGATTATGATTTACCACACCAACAGCAAACAGCAACAGAAAAGTCTTATGCACAGAAATCCTCCCGCCTCTACCCATCCCCGCCCAAATCAGAGAATTATTAAAACTTTCCACATCTTAGACTTTGACGGGGTCTGACCACCGTGACTGCAAAACATTTGAGATCCCTTTCTCTTGCTTAAAGTCCATAACAATAACAAACAAAGGTGAGTAGTTTGTTGTCTTTTATACACAAATAAATTCCTTTCATCTATACAGGCCTGTATATTCTCAGCCCATAAGCTAATTTCAGACTTACAGATATCTTTCAAAGTCATACATTTATTTCTTTTCTATTCCTGAAATGCAATGATACAGCGCCGTTCAATCCGAAACTCTACCAGTTGAATCAATTGAATTAGGATTTCCCGATTTGAGTCATTTATTTCCCCCCGTTTTTGGGATTAGCCGTTGATGATAACATGACATACTGCTTGCACTTGCCCAAGGCCCCCGTGAACTCGTGAACTGTGAACCCGTTAAAAGATAATCATGATTTGCTTTCGTCATGAAGGTTAAAATTCACCTTGATCTGAACATCTTGTCAGTCCCTCTTTATCTTTGTTAATTTATATTCTCAGCCCACAGGGTATGACCATATTATTGCAAGAATTGAATAATACGAAGAGAGAAGGAACCCTGCCCGATCCGTCATGCAAGGTTGCTGAATGTCGAAATTTGGCTATTGATTTAAAAAACGAGCCAGCCATTGTTGTGACCTATTTTCTAGTTTTGGTTTGCTAAAGTGTGCTTGTTAAAGCCAATTTCCTTTGACTAAGAACCATACCTCTGCCACTCTGTGTGAACTATTTTGATTTGTAACATTCTGTCAAATGCCTAAGGTGTTCTTTCATCGAAATTGCAATGTATTGCCAATTGTCACCGGTGCCCATAACAAATTTCACTTGTTGCTTGGAGGAAGTGGTGATTTTGTGCAGGATTACTTGTATAAAATCACTGAGTCAGTCAAAGCATGTTGTTATTGCCAGCAAGGGACTACTTATGGATTGAGAGGAAAAGCCACGATAAAGAGGCATGCTGAAACACAAAGTTCCCTTTTTACTAATACTTATTAAGCTTTTTTTTTTGGTAAGTATCAACTTTTGACTGTGGATTCCACTAATCTCAAGTTCTATTTTAGAAAAGATTGTGCTTATGTCTGAGTCTTGGTGGTAGATGGAGGTCATGTTGAACTGATCAGTGAAGCGAGACGGAGCTAGGGTCAATGCAAGGGGCAAGGTATATAACGGTTTTATGTTATTGTTTGCTATGCAGTTTGCTTATTTACCTCGTGTGCATTTGTGAGTTACATCAGTTTCGGTAGGTCAAAAAAAATTTTCAGACTATTTCTTCAAAGGTGATTTACAGGCCTGTATATAAAGCAAAGACAAAGTTTTTCAATATTCTAATCCTTACAACAGCTGATACAATATAATGATACCTTGCTCTGAGAAATTCTCTTGAAAATTGTGGAGACTCTCGCTAGGCTGTAAGCTGTGAAGAGTCTGAAATAACAAGGAACAGATAGTGAAACAGTTTTAGATTATATTACCCTCTCCTTTAACACCGCAAATAAAGAGGCACAAACATAATTACACCAAGAACAATCACTTTCAGCTCCGTCACTTATTTATTTTCTAGCAGGTTTCATCTCTTGCCTCAATGCTCCTTTTTTATAAAGCAGCAGAAACTCCTAATTTCACACATCATTACTTCAGTAGCCAAGGAAAATCTCATTGACTCCAATGCTTTGCACTCAGTGACAATTTGACCCTTTGGCTAGGGACAGAAAGACATACCCTTGATCAAAATTCTTGGGGTGGAGAGAGCTCCTTAAAAAATAACCCCCGATTCACATATATTAAAAACTAGGGTGTGAAAACAGATAGGAGATAGAGCTGGTACTTATAATGATAAACAGAAAAAAATTTGGTACAGCGTGGCTGTTGCGGCAGGCAAGGGTTCAAATCTAGCTGACATTTCTCTCCTTTGTTTTTCTTCTCTATAAAGTATATGTCTTTTTTCAAGGCAAAAGGGCGTAATACTCCACACTTACTTCATTCTCTAACACTGTTTAGAGCATTCCAGCAGAATTTTTAGTAATGGTGAAAATGATAATAATAATGGCTAAAACAATAGTCATAATAGTGATGATGATTATGATGATGATAATACTAATGAGGAGGAATAATGTTAATATTCAATAATAGTATCGATGATAATGATAACAATAATAATAATAATAATAATAATGATAATAATAATAATAATATTAATAATAATATAATAATAATGATAATGATAATAACAATAATGATAATAAATGATAATAATGATAATAATAATAACAATAATAGTACTAATAATGATGATTACGATAATAATAATAATAATAATAATAATAATAATAATAATAATAATAATGATAATAATAATAGTAATAATAATAATGATAATAATAATGATAATAATAATAATGATGATGAGGATAATTATAGTAATGATAATAATGATGACAAAAATGAAACTGATAATAACAGTAATGATAATAATAATAATAATAATAGTAATAATGATGATGATAATTATAATAATAATGATTATTATCATAATAATAATAATAACAATAATAATAATGATAATAATAATAATAATGATAATGGTGATAATAGTAATAATAATAATAATGATAATAATAATAATCAAGACGATAATAATAATAATAATAACAATAAGGATGATAGTAATGATGATAGTTATGATGATAACACTAATAATAATCATATAGCTCTGTACTTATCTATCATGGCCATCAGATATATCAAGATGAAAATTTCAGTGATAAAGAGAGATTGAACATCAACAACCTTGATACTTGAAATACCACCTAAGCCTAACTAGAGTTGTAAGAAACCAGTTACTTCCAAAGCCTAACAGTATTTGGGTTTTGGCCTCAAGAATTGAAAAGTTCTGTTTTGCCTTTCAAGCTTAACCTAATTTGGTAGCCAATAAGATCAAGGGACCAGCTTAAAACACAACCAACTCTGGATGACTGAATTTCAAGACCAGCATTTGCTTGAGGCGGGGCTGCGGCAGGAGGATGATGGCAGGAAATAGCAATGCTATGCTAGCCTACGCACGCTTGACCACTGTGAAACCAAAGCACAGTGACATAACCACTTGAGCCAAGAAGATCCAAACTTGGTAGGATGCGCATGTTCTTGAGAGATTGAGAGGCAAGACAGGAGAGTAGTTCTGATGTTTGGTCTTCAAGTTCAAATTTATAAAGCTGGTTTTGACCTCAAATTCATAGACTGCTCTTTATGCTACACAATAGCTTAAAAATGCATAAAAGATGAACAAATCAGTGTAATAAGTCTTTTGTTCTTTTATCTAAAAAAAAATCAAATCAGTTATAGTATTGGGATTTAGGAAAATCTAAGGGTATTTGACGTCAGGTTTGGCTTTGGCCAAAAGTCCGGGTTTGGGGTTAAGTTTAGTAAGTTAGACTCTAGGCCTGAATTTCATGCACTCCTCATCCCTAACCCCCTTACTTGTTATAAAAAAAAGATATGAAAGTAAGGTTGTATAATAAGATGCAAAGATGATTTATGCTTCTAGTTCTAATGCTTCAACCTGTTGAATCTGCGGGCTTCCTCCCTCTCCTCTGCTGTCATGGACGCTGTCGGTTTACTGGCTAGGGGAATCTGATTGGGGATGAATCTGGGAGGACAGGCTTTGGGTGGGGGGCGGGGCTTCAGGCAGTCTTCCACGGAGGTTGAGTAGTCGTGTTTGGCAAAAGTGTCCACATACTTGAAAGCTGGACTAGTCCACTCAACTACGAGAAGACACAGAATGATGATGTCAACAATACTGTTGAAACAAGGAACACAATGGCAATGAAAGAGATAACTAAAAATAAAAGGTTGAAAAAGCCTACACAGCAAATTCTGCCAGTCCCCTTTTTCAGATCAAACTATCTTCATAACCTGACAATGTATGGGCTTTTCTTTAGCTCTAGCTATGATTCCTGCTAGCCTCAATCAGTAAAAGTAAAAGGAAAATTGTAAAGAATAAAAATGTTAGTAATATGGCCTATCTGAACAACAATGACGATTATTATGATTTCAATATCACACTCATACCATGTTGTGACTAACAAAGAACAAGATACTGATAATTTTGTCTAATTGTTTTTCTTTGTTTTGCAATCTTGTATCATTCCCGAAAATAAATTGATTGTAGTTTCTCCTAATATCTAGAGTTTCAGTCTTTGCAACACCTGCATTGAACCTTTGGGACAGTTGATCTTCAAAATCAGGTGAATAATAATTCTTCATTCTGTCATTCAATGCGCCATATTCTTTTGTGGGCGGGGGTTTCATAGCAGCAAAAACCCATTATTCCACTGTTTTTTCTTTTAATATAAATTTTCAGGCTTTGTCATTTCACAGCACTGCATATTACTTCACATCATTAATTCAGTCTCAATTTTCATTATCAATACCTGATCTTTTAATCTAATTTTGAATGCTACCTGAAAAATTGTTAGGTTAGAATTCCTCCCTCACAAAATAGAATATCAATATAAAAGGAAAGGATACATTGAAGCAGAGAGAATCCCCTAGCCAACATTTACCATTGTATGGCGGTTGTCGTTGATCTCTTGCCTCCAAGGGGGCCTGTAGAGCCGTTTCTCTAAAGGGACCCTGGCTAGAGTCAGAGGTTCTGGAACCCCCAGCCCCCCCAGACATTTCACTGACACCAGGGCTTGAACTGTTTGACCAGTACTTCCACCTGGGCCGTCCTTTGATCCCAGGGGATCGATAAAACAATAAACTGGAATCTGTGTTTGTTCCACGATCCTCTGTAAACAGTGGATTTCCATATTCATCATAGAGGTCATCTTCAACGTACTCTTCCCTTTCCTCTCTTGGAGTGATTTTCCTGAAAGATTCAACATCGCTAAAGGAGACTGATTTTCTCAAACCGTTTTCTTCAGTTTTCCCCCTTTTCTCCAACAATTTTGATTCGATTCTGTGCTTGATTTCTTCCTCTTGATTAACCTGAGCTTTCAGGTCTACCGCAGTCTTACCCTTGACCACCCTGTGCTCCATCAGTTGCGACATGACTCGGTCATCCAGCTCCTGTTTTGTCATGTCTGTCCCCGGAATCAGAGATGAGGGGTCATCTGTCTTCCTAGCTTGTATGTCTAAATTATCCACTTCTCTACCAGCCTTGGCTCGTCTGGATACCACAAATGGAGCATAACCGTAATAAGCTGGAAGATGAGGAGGGTAGGGAAAGAGATACGGATCCCAGAGGTATGGTGATGTGTCCAGTTTAATGGGCTCCGCCTTTGAATACTCAATAGGGTCGGCTGTAGGTCCTGACACTGGGTAACCGGGAAGATTCTCAATTGGGTACTGGTCAACACTAGACAAAACATTTTTTCTTGCTTCTTTAGGCATCTTTAGCTCCAGAGCAAGGCGTTCATACACAGAGCAAGGAATCCAAACAGCCAGATTTCTTGGGACTGTAACAGTAACTCCGTTGCTGAAGGAGACTGTTAAGTCTTGATCGTCAGGACCTGAAAGAAAGGGATTTAGATATGAATGATTGTAGGACTGAAAATTTAGTTCTGCTCTAAAGATGAAGTTCAAATTGGAATAAATAGATGCAAGCATCTTTTAATTTCATAGGCCCCAAATTTGGTTTCCAGTTGGATGCACTTTTTTTGTGAACCGAACAATGTCAGTGTTGCTTTAACTAAAAAAAATATGATGTGTATACTTGAGATATTGATAGCATTATATCAATAAAAGCAGTATAGAACGAAACAGATCACTTGCAGGAGTTCCTGTGATAATTTATTAATGTACATTGCAATCAGAAGTTGTTAATTGAAAATGATGAAAGGGGGAGGGAGTGGGTAGGGGAATGCATGACTATGTGAATGACTTTCCATTTTTTTTTTTAAATAGGGAAAGAAAGATGCGCTAAAGACAAATGATAAACATATAAACCAAAACAAAAACAAAAATGTTCAGGGCGGCCAATCCTCATTTTCTATCATGAAAAATCATGTTATGTACATTAATTTGGCTAGTTTCTTAAACAAAGCAGTGATCCAACTAAGAAACGATTTTCAGATTATAGAAATTGATCAAAATGTGAAAAGAATTTTGTTTTGAGTTTGTTGTGTACCGATTTCCAACAAAAAAATCCAAACAAATAAAAGCATTTCATTTCATTTCAGCTCGACCCCAGTCACATGCTATGATGAGCATTGTCCGCCAAAGATTAAACGTAAAAATGAGAAAATTTTTCTGCCTCATTTCATTTTCAAGTTCCAGCAGGAAGCTGACCTTATACTTATACCTACCATCAGCATGGCGCCTTTCTTGTCCTTCAAGGACGATTCCAGGTCCAAACCTTTCTCCCTCAGGCTCCCATGGAGCAAGGACTTTATCCCCACTGATTATGGTGTGACGCAAGGCATCATGGTAGTCTACTATGTCAAATACATACGTGTCCTGGTATTCAACTTGGTTGTATTTCCCATGTTTGCATGGACCAAAGGCAACTAAAAACTTTTCACCGAGATTCTGTAAATGAAAAGAAAGAGTAAAGTTTATCAGATAAGTATGCATGTTTTTTTTATATGAAGCCATGGAAGCCAAATTCAGGGAACACCACATATATCAAAACTCCCTCATTGAACCAAGAGATGAAATAACGCAACAAGAGGAGCTCAACCCTATCCCTCCATGCTGTTATCTTAAGTAATGGTGTGTTTTGCTTGTAACTAAAAGATCCAACAATCAATTCCTAGCCATGGCAAATTAGACTTTAAGTACTTGAAATAGGCTCTTTACTCCACTTCCATCATTCTGCCGGGTAAAAATGAGTACCAACTTAACGCTGGGGAACATTAGAAGAATTACAAAGGCCTACAGCTATAATTGGAAAAGATATATATCATCCATTGGTAAGACACTATTTCAAAACAGAGTAAGTAGAAATCTCCAAAGAATTTTTCATTTATAAAGACCTTTAAACATCAATATTGAATTTCTCTTGCATTTGAAAAGACTTTCTTAGATCTTACCTGACTTTGAACACTTGCTCTGTAAAAGTAGCCATCCTCTATGCGTCTTGCAATCACTTTTTTCCCAACCATCAAGCTGCCAGCAGCTGGAGACAGACCTAAGTGGTGGGCAGGATTGTCTAAAATGTCTTGTGCCTGCAGCCATGCTTTGGCTGGGCGGTATCTGGACCAGTAGTGGGGATAGTAATAGCGATAAGGATAAGTTGGTACGATACTGCTTGGAGTAACCAGTGGTGCCACAGGGTGCAGAAGAGCACCCGGCCGTGGAGCAAAGTCCAAAACATCTTCGGGATCAATTTGTAATGTTGTTGCCATGCTGCATGTTTTCATATTTGGACGGAGGGTGTTGTTAACAGTGTGAACAATTCTCTCATGTGCGTGATCTGACCTGTACACAGGAGTGATTCTTTCCAGCATCCCATGTTTTGTCAGAGAGACAATGTGAAAAGAGCCAAAGGTTTCCACCGCCAAATCTTCCAAAAACTCTGTGGTAGCCTCGTCGGCAGTTTGGCCCGTTATGTAGATACAGTGAACACTTCTATTTCCACAGATGCCAATGACGCGATCCAGAACTTCCTCTGCATATTGATCTGGCAGCCCATCAGACACCAGGTACACGGCTTGGCAGGATGGGTCAGCAAAAGCAGTGACCAGAGCATCTTGCATGTTGGTGCCTGTTTTGGCAGACAGGTTGTTGACCCAACCTTGGGCCACAGCCACAGTCTGAGGTGTGCACTCCACTAGTTTATCTGCCCATTGAGTGACCTGAGAGTTGAATTCAATCAGGTTGAACAACTGATCTTCTCTACTTGCTAGAGCCGACAAGACTTCCATCAGATGTTCCTTGACCACGTGCAATTTATCAAACATGCTGCCAGATGTGTCAATGCAGAAGGTGACTTGTCTCTCGGGGATACGTCCAAACATTGTTGGGGGCTGGGACTCTACTGCTGGTGGTGGAGGTAAGAGGGGCACTGTTGACTGGTCACAAACAAAGTGGATTGGTTCAGGAGATGTCCCAGTTGAGTGTTTCATTGCTGACACAGGTAGGGGGACATCATCTTCAGTACTTTCCAGGGGTGGGGCGGATGGCTCCAGAGGTTGGTCTGACACTTCTTCTAAACAGTCTTGGACAGACTCAATTTGTTCTACTTGATCCTCATCATTGTTTGTATCCTCAGCAGGGGTAGTGAAGGCAACAACTTGTTCATCTGATGCTTCAAAATCAGCCATGATTAACTCTGGATAGAAAGGAAGACATCATAATAAGAGTGATTTGCATGGCTTGAGAAGATATTTTTCTGCCTGTAGTGTCTAAGCAGCGTATCTTTGTAGATATGGCTGCAAGTCCAATCTCAGGCTACATAAAAATTTTGTTTGACCTTCCTAGATGTACACCTCAATGTGTATTTTCTT
>JAUEKY010142783.1:0-10051 GCA_031833965.1 Scyllaea pelagica
ACCTGCTTGTCTTAATCTCTTGGCTCAGAGTTTTCCTGACTTTTGTTTGATATCAGATTGGGTTTGTACTTTTTGAAAAATTCTGATGTCAAACATTATGTCCGGTCCCTAGATTGGCTTTGGTCGGTACAAAAGGGAGTCTGATAACAAAAAAAAAAAACTATCTTAAAAGACAAAAGTAAAAAGATTTATCCGAAAAAGCATATCCATACCTTCCCCATCCAAGAATCATTCCCAACATGATGCAAAATGATCTTTCACATTAATTACATTGATTCTGATTTACATGGCTTTAAAAAACACAAGACGATGATAAAAACACTGTTGGTATTGAAAGAAAGAAACAACAAATCCAAAGCATCCACCATAATATCTACACTCACCTTAACAGGAGGGGGCTCATCTTTTTTGCTACCACCACCCCCCGTTGACCTCAGCTTGATGGGGCCCTCCCCAAATATGTTGCCTAAGCCCACCCCCATCACTTTCTTCCCTTTGATGGTGTGGAAGTCGGGCTCCTTATCTCCTGAGGTAGCTACTAAAGAAACAAAAACCACATTAACATTCAAATCAGTAACAATTTCTTCTTATTGGTCATCCGAAGATTTTTTCACAAATAATATGACATAGTTGCACCCTGAAGAATATACGTTTCATATACTACCAAAGATTTCTGCCAATTTACTTTGCTTTGTTTTTCCCAACATACATTATCAAAAGCTCTTGTATCAGAAGGAGTATTGGTGGGGGGAAGATTTTGATAATTTCGCCGCTCAGAAATGCGATGATTAATTCCAGAATTTCAGTAATTGCAAAGAAGAGTGGTAATTGAAGATTTTTCAATTAGAATACTCCAAGAATATTAAAAATTAAAACCCACAACTACAAACCATTGTTCTAAATAGATTCCTTATGACCGTACACTATCCATGAATCTGACAATATAAGAAAAAAAACTCAATAAGAAGCCAAATGAAACATAAAATGAACACATATAAACTGTGGACTGTTGTAACACTAACCTGGTGCACTGGGTGCACTTTTCTCTTCATTGGTCTGAGCAGGCTGCTCATCTTCAATCATCTCCACAAAGTTTGAAGGGAAGACCCCATGCCGTCCATTCAATGTGCCTTCCCACCAACCTTCCTCCACCTGTGATGTACAAAGACAACATTGATTGATATTCTACTTATCTAATTTCAAGCCGCAAAACAAAAGACTTAAGACCTCAATGATAGCTTAAGACCTCATTGACAACTCATAGGCTAAATATTGACCTCACAACCAAAAAGTTTTAGGTTTGATATCTCAGACTTGCCAACCTGATTGAACTATGGCCAATCTTTTTTTCTTTTTTTGATATCTTAAAAAAATGAAACTATACTGAATTAGACAAAAGAGATTGTCTTTACCAATTTGAAAATATTTGCCTTTAAAATCAAATGATCCTATTTGTTAACAAGAGAATTCCAAATCACAAATATTATTATTCATAACTATTCAGTGTCCCAGCACTTCCGAACAAAAATGCATGTGTAAAGACATTTTCACGTAAATTGGACCAATAATTCCTATTGAAATATGCAAGTTTATACCAACTGGCAGGTCTGCACATATTTCATCTGCAGAAACTTTGTGGTTGAGTGCTCTTGAAAAACTACACAAATCTTCCTCTAGCATTGATAGATGTCTAATATAAAAATTCCTCATACTTAAAATGCCATTCTAAATGTTTGTTGATTCCATCTCTTGTCAAGTCAAAACAATATAACTGAGAAACAGTTAGAGCATGGCAATGACTATGAACAAGTACTATATAAATAACTGCTACCTGGTTATCAAAAAATCTACTTGCCCTACCCCAACAAAATAAGCAACAACTGATTAAAAGAAAAAAAAATATATCACTGTCATATGATTTAATTCATTAATAAACTCCTAGAGTAAATCATTCTATCATTTTCAATGCCACAATCAATTATTTACATAAATATAATGTTAGCAGTCACTTTTTGATAACAGCCAAATCTGTTTAAGGACTATTTGAGTTGAATCCTCAAATAAAATACCCAGGGATCAAAGATAAAAATTAGAAGTAAATCCTTTAAATCAAGAATAAAATCTAGAAATAAATAAATGAATTTCATTCCTCACCTGTTTGTGGAATTCCACGACTTCTCCCACATTAAGCTCCAATTCATCGTCATTTTCCTTCTTGTATTCAAATAGTACTTTGCAATATTTTTTGTTCTCTAATGAGGAAAAAAAAGAAAATGACAAAATTTACTGAGTTTAATAATAAAAGACAAATACTAGAATTCATTCAACAACAAAAATCATACCTATAAAGAAACATATCTAATGTTATACAATCACATAAAGTACAATAAGTCTCTCGATAAAGCTTAACGCACAGAATCCATTAGTAGAAAGTTCGACATATTTCACACCAAACAAAAGAGAAATTTCTATCATCACTAGTTTTCATTTTGACAATAAAATCAAAGGCCACCCATCTATCAACATGCTCTTATTTGTTTGTCTTTTGGTGCTTTTTTCCATCCCCCTACAACCAAGCTCTAAGCTGCAGATAACTCTTTATTATATCAGAAGTGAGCTACAAACAATGATGAAAGTAAATCATATTATAGGCAAAAACTTTGAATTCATTGCAGAATTGCTTCTTTTAAAAAATTTGACCATTAACGTTGTCTGAACATTAGAAATATAAAAATAAACTAAACGAGAATTTCAGCTTTTAATTTGAACCTTTTTTCTTTACTGGTGCAGCTCCCATGGGAACACCATCCTTGAATTTATTAGCTAGCTCACGGACTGATTTTCTTTGAGCAGCTTCCCTTTTCTCTTCTTTCTTGGAAGGTGGTGCCTCTCTTCTCTTGACAAGCTAAGGAAACAATCAATCAAAAATGAGACTTTTGAGCAAGATGAATGATAAATAGAGCATAAATCAGGTACAATGAAAAATAATGGACACTGATAACCATTTAAAATACCAAAAACATCTTAAGCATTGATGAGTAAAATCTTCATGAAAGAGACAGAAAAAATAGAAAGTTCAAACCCATTGAGTAGTATTTATCCAAAATCAAAACTCATTAAGCATTTATTAGCAGTTTCCTTCAAAGACATCTACGCCTACTCCCTTCATGTACGTACAAATTTGAAGATTCAAGAAACAATAGAATAAATAAAAAATACATTTTCAATCACTCTTTCTTTACTTCAAAATGTGTTAATTGGAGTGTATAGACAATTTTACCAAACAAGATTATAAAAGAGAGAAAAAGAACAAGAACTAATCTTAACAACTCAGGACAAGAATATCAAATGAACCCAACCTTGACAAAATTTTCTGGAAACATTCCTTTCTTTCCATTGAGCTCCCCTTCCCACCAGCCACCTTCAGCAGTCTGTACATTGGTGATCACCTCACCCACTTTCAGTGTCAACTCATCCTCTTGCTCTGCTGCGTATTCATACTCCACCACAGCTTCCACTAGATGACAACAACAAAAGAAACAAGAGTAAAAATGAAATTGATAGATATAATATCAATTCTACCAATTAGATGATTGATAAAGGCATTTTATAGAGACTAAATTTTAAAAATCCTTTTTTTCTCATACTTTTACATTATAAGTAAAAAAAACAAATGTATTACTAATATTCCTTGTCATTCAAAATCAATATTAATGTTGTATCATCAGGGTGGAAAGCCTTGACAAAATTTGTAGTCTATTTTGAAAACTTCACTATGAATACTAAAATTTTGGGGAGTTTTTCACTATCATAAACTAGCCAAGATTAAGAGAACTGACTATAAAATCTTTGCTGTATTTGCATTTGGGACCAAACTTTGAATTACGATAACTTCACAAAATCTGAGATCTGTATATCATGTACCACTCTCTATGAGAAATGAGATAAAAGTCCATCCAGACAACTTAGCATTCCAAATAAAAAGAGCATGCTTTTTTTTAGGTCGCTTTAAAATGGTCAGAGTAGCCACATTTCAAAATTCATCAAAGGCAAGGTAGCAAAAAACAAGAACATCTCTGAAAATTCTTAGCATAGCTGCTAAATTGTTATTTGCCTGTATTGTTAGAGGGAGTGAGGATTTCAAAGGAGTATTTGGAGGAAGGAGGTGAAAGGAAACCAAAGAAATAAAGAATGAACACATTTTTATAAGACAAATATATTCTTAAAAGACTGATCGGTAAAGGTGCAGAATAGAGGCATAAACCTTAGAACAAATAGGAATGCATATTCCTTTTTTATCATCAGATGCTCTACTGTAAATAATATGATTCCAAAATGCCAATATATTCAAGGTAAATGAAGTAAATGAGCACCTGAAAACCCTCCAATATCCCTAGAAGATGATAAACAATGAGTTTTGGTAACAAGTGCATTTCATGATGTAAACAAAAATAGGTTTCAAAGAAGTCTCAAAAATCAACTTAATTTCACCCTTTACAGATGAAATTATACAGCTTTTGCCTGCTATACGTATAAGGGATAATTACCTGATGTTAAAACCGGAAAATTAGCATTTTTCCTCCTAATCCGGATCGCCCAGAGGTTTATGCCTCTGTTTTGGACTTAAACCATCTTGGTTAACCATCTTCCGTGTAATGTTACCAAAACTCATTGTTTATCGTCTTCCAGGGATATTTGATGGTTTTGAAGTGCTCATTTACGTCGAATATTAGAATATCAGCATTTGAGAATCATATTTACAGTAAAACATCTGATAATTAGTGGAATATCTATACCTATTTGTGCTCAGGTTTATGCCTCTATTCTGAACCTTTACCCTATTGCTGTTGCTGCCCTGACCGCTACCATTGTTTTTATTGTTATAGTTGTTCTTGCTGTTGTTTATGGTGGTGATGAAGATGAAAAAGACGATAATGATGGAAAGGCAAATGATGGTGTTGACTATGTTGTTATGCTTACTTTCGGCTATATGTCCTATACAAAAGTTAAAGCAAGGTATTAAGCTTTACTGTTAACTTTATTATTCTAAATGTTGTGGTTGTCATGCTGATGATATAAATGCTGATTAGTATTAGGATGACTTAGATGATGATGAGATGAGAATGGTGATTAGGATAGGATGATTAAGATGATCATGATAATGATAATGAGCACTATGATTATAACGATGATGTTGTTGAAATGATGATGATGATGATGATGATGATGATGATGATGATGATGATGATGGTGATAGTGATATTTTGAAATAAGGATAATGCAAATGATGACGGTAATTATGAGGATGATGATTAGGATGATGATGATGATGGTGATGTTAATTAGGATGATGCAAATGAAGCCCCCAATGGAAAAACAGGGAATGTCCATTTTTGAGAATTTTTTGTTGTCACCCCTGCCGGCTTGAGCAAACTCTTAATGTTATTGGGTTAAAAATCTCAAACGGAAAAACAGGGAGAGTCCTGAGTTATAAGCAGTATGAAATTACCCACCCAATGGAAGAACGAGGAAAGTCCAAATCCCCCCATGAAAAAACAAGGAATGTCCTTTTCTTTCTTATAGTTATCTCCCCTGCAACCAATCACAGCTCTTCTAGGAGGTCATGTGACCTTTGTTTCTCTTCACAACAAAATGGCGGACGCTGTGTACCCACAAGTGACTGACACTCCTAAAAAAAGAAAGATCAATGGTAGTAAGAAAGAAAATGAGAAGAAAATGCGCCTTTCCAATCATAAAATGGGTGAGAATTGTCAGTGTAAAAGATTTCAGTGCTTCGAGGTCATCACCTTAGAACAGAGACAGACATTATTAGATCGATTCAACGCAATGAGAACAAAGGATGAACAAGACGCTTTCCTCTGCTCCTGCATTGCTCTCACACCCATTCAAAGACGGAGACCAAGAAAGGAGGAAGCGGATGCCTCACTCCATGACACAAGCTACAGATACCATTTATTGGTAAAACAAGAAACAGTTAGTGATGTGCAAATATGCTTCAAGGCATTCCTGTCCATATTCGGCGTCACAAAGTCGAGGCTGGAACGTTTACAGAAAGGACTGAAGACCAATGGTAAGTAGCCAAGCCAGATGGCTATTAGGTCTACATATTTCACTAGAAGTGCTTTTGTTTCTTTGCATGAGTGTTTCTTATTGCAATTTCATACCTCATCATAGCCCCATCCTTCTTGCTTCTAAGAGTAAAAAATGTGAGAAATGTATTGAGTGATCCAACCAGATGAAAGAAGAATCCGATATAACCAAAGAGCAAAACAGATGGTAGAAGGGTGACGCAGTGGTTAGTGCACTCGTCTCAGGAGCGAGAGGTTCCACTTGTGCTGGAGATTTTTTTTATGGCTCTTGGGCCCCTCGCTCAAATGGAGTCTTAATTCCTTTCGGAGAAAGGCGTTTAAATCTTAGGTCCCATCACTTATATGACCTTAACTGTGTTGCAAGTGATGTTAAACACTTTATTCATTGCTGACACTCTATAGGGATAGTGGAGATTATAGTGTTGATTTAAATTTTGAATAGTTTTAATAAGCTATTTCCGAGAAGAGCAAAGCTTGTATAGATTTTACCTTTATTTACGGGTAAAAATGGGTTACCATTGTTTCTCCTGATTATGGAGCCATCACCGCTTTCAAGGATTTGATAATATGATACGAAATATGTTTATACTAGATTTACTATTCTGATTTTTGTTTCCTTTCTAGGAGCTGCTCCTGTGGATCAGAGAGGCAAACACACTAATCGACCACATGCCTTCTCAGAAGCAAAGAGACAACAAATCATGGATCACATCAGCTCGTTCAGAGGTCGGGTGTCCCACTACACTTTGAAAAAGTCAAGGGTTCTGTACCTACCAGAGGATCTCAACCTTCAACGGATGCATGGGATGTACATGGAAGCCTACCCCAATGACAAATGTTGCATTGAGAGCTACAGGTAATTTAGCAATAAGAGAAATTGAGTTGGAATCAGAAGACTTTTGAGTGAAAATTAATACTAGTTCCTAATCAAATAACTCACGAAAGATTTGAGTGCTCATAACAGTAATTTGATATAAGTCGAAATTCAAATTTTTGATCCTATGCAGGATGAGAGAAATTTCTTTCCAATAATGATAAAAGAAAGCTTGTCAAACTAATGGTGGTAAGGAGATTAAGAATGCAAAAATGTCTGTGGTTTTTTTTACACGAAAGATGATTGCAAATTTTATAAATAAAATCTTTCTTGAAGGACTGTGGGGGTGTGCATTTTCAGGAAAGGGTTATTGTGTTAGCTTGCATTTATTAAAAAAGAGCAACGTCATGTACCTGGGATGTTTATTGAAAATTTATTGCAGTAAGTGAATCAAAGCTCTGTTCTCTCAAACAGAATCACGATAAGATGGATGGCAATCGTGTATGATCATTCTTGTCTAGACAGCTTACTTAGTGCCTCTTTTTTGTTCTTCTTTTTTGTCTCCTACTAAGGTCCATTTTTGTGGAGAAGTTCAACATCAAGTTTGGATATCCACGCAAGGATACTTGCTCCACCTGCGACGAGCTGAAATCCAACCTAAACAAGGACCTCTCATCAGATGAGCGTGCAGCACTGATGGTCCAAAGTGAGCTGCATCTACGGAAGGCCCAGACCTTCTATGACCGCAAGACAGCTGCAGGCCAGGAAGCCAGAGCCAACCCAGATGTCGTCGCGGCTTGCTTCGACTTCTGGAAGAACCTACCAGTTCCAAACGTCACAACTAGTGACGTGTACTACAAGAGGCAACTGTCAACCTACACGTTTAACATCCATCAGCTTGCCTCAAGCCACGTTCAACTCTATACGTACGATGAGACAATTGGGAGAAAAGGTGCCAACGAAGTTTCGTCCATGCTGATGGCATTTTTTAACACTCTCCCACCAAACGTGACGCATCTCCGTCTATTTTGCGACTCATGCCCTGGACAAAACAAAAACTGGACAGTGATGAGAATGCTTCACTACATGGTGGTGCACCAGCGACGGTTCCAGGAGATCAGGCTCCATTTCCCTATCAGGGGCCATTCGTACATGGAGTGTGACCAGGATATGGTCACTGTCAACCAAAAGTTGGCAGTGGAAACTCCTGAAGGGTGGAGACAGCATTTCCAAGAAGCCCGAAAGAACCCCAGCAAGTTTGAAGTGATCAACGTCACTCAGCAAATGCTGGTGACTGTCGAAAAGTCCCTGAGACACCTGTATTACATCACGTGCCCCTTCAAAGTCCTCGGAATTCGTGAGGTACTCTTTTCTGCAGACCACCCGCGACTGATAAGGTACAGGGAGAACTGGAATGGCCCCTTTCTATCTTCAGTCGTCTCCAAGCCTGTCTCCAAAGCAAAGCGTGTGGAGCGTCCTGCCTTGGAGCCAACCAACACAACTCTACTGCCAATTCCAATAAAGAAATTCCAAGACCTCCAGGCAATCAAGAGGTTTTGTGTTTTGAATGGATCTGAGCAGTTCTTTGCATCTTTGCCATATCAAGGACAGGCCAGCACTTCTGCGGCCACTCAGATTCCAAGGACTGAAGATGACGATCAGTCCGAAATCAGTGACGAGGAACTCTCGGACACTGAGTAAACAGCCCCTGTCACTTTGATGTTCATTTTTGTCTCCAACTCTATGTTAATAAAATGAATTTGTGTTGTGTAAAATCTGATGTTTCTGTTCAATAGAAAATATGTTGGTCATGTGGAGAACATAGGATGTTTCATTTTGCAAAGATCATGGTCCCAATTTGAATTACCATACCCAAAAAGCCGGTTGCTCGGTTACATGAAGGCTGTGAGCTATGTTACTTTACTTGCCGTTTTGATGGTGCTAATACCCAAAAAGCCCCCCCCCCCCCCCTGCACCCTTAAGTTAGCTTCAGAATTAGTGAAATCATAAGGCAAAAACAATGTAACTTGAGATTAAACTTAGTACCAGCAGCAACGGGGTCGAGCCCACTCACTAACGTTTATTATCGGCAGTGGTATGCGGAAACCAAGGGTGTGTGGACAACTAGACTACTAGAGTTGCTTTTAATTAACATAATGCAGCATACTGCATACTGCAGTGTAGAATATCAGAGAATGAATAGACAATGGGGGGTGCAAGATTTATGTGATGCGGTCGAGTTCATTATAAAACAGTGCCAGAAGTAAACAATACGTCCGATAGTCCACTATGCTGTTCAAATGGCACAGATTCACTCTCACTGATGCATTTGAAAATTGGCTTATACTGTTGAATCTAGCTAGGGCCATAATATCCTGATATATGATATTGCTGAGATTACCCTGACAGAAATAGCAGATTGGTGCTGACACAACGGAAAAACAGGGAATGTCCATCTTACCCATGTTTCAAAAAAAATATTTTTTTTAATGGAAAAACACACACAAAAACTTCAAAATCAACATTTTCCATTCATAGTGTGACCAATTGTTGAAAACAAACCCCTTCAACACTTCCTGCAATTTTGGTTATTTGAGAGCAAGTCTTTAAACCTTATTTTTCAATTTTCTCAAAATCATCAAAATGGACATTCCCTGTTTTTCCATTGGGGGCTTCAAGGGGAGATTACAAAATCTCGATGACCACTCCTTGCCAGTCATAGTTTTTATGCTCGTTTTATGCACAGGATTATTTTGTTTCATTACATTTTCATTATTATTTCATGGGAAGTATTTGATACTTTATCACAGTTTTATTGTTCCTTTTTGTAATTCCAGTGAAAATTAATACGCAAAATAAATTTCAAATCAGTGAGTAGAATTTCTTTGATGATCGGACAGTTTACATAATGCCTTTCTGATATCATTTTGTCACCGAGAGTGTTATTCAATTTAGTGCCATTTGATAAGGTATATTATTCCCTTTATTTCTGTGAAGAAATATTCCTTTAAGCCTATCTGACAACAAAGTTATGCTTCCTAGAAGCTGGCTAATCTGTGCGCAGTAAAATCTATTTTTCCAGGCTAGTTTATTGCATTACTTTAAAGGCAAACATAATGTTATAGCT
>JAUEKY010142894.1:0-10050 GCA_031833965.1 Scyllaea pelagica
AGAGAGAGGGGGGGGAGGGAGGGGGTTATGTTTAATGAAATAATCGAAATGTCGTACGAAGAGGCCGAAGGAGCAGCCTTTTACTAGATACAGATGGACGAATGGGGTTGGAATGGCCCAATGTGGAATCAACAGAAGGACTGAGGGTATAAGTATGAGGCAAAAGTTCCTACTGAGTTGTTCTTGTCGTATGTTTCTTACAGGGATAATTAGAAACGTCATATGCTCACTAGATATGTACCGTGAATCATTCAAGCTTGCCTAAATTATTTCCCTTTAACCTTTATTCCCTATCAGCCCTCTTTCTTTTATGAAGGGAGAGGGGGATGATAAGGAAGTGGATGTGTTATTTTTTCCTGACCATTCAATATTCCACCAAAAACAACAGTTGGAAGTGGGATGAAAGGAATGAAAAAGACATTGGAATCTCTGACAAGCCTGGAACATGATAGACACAGTTGGAAGACTTTTGCTATTGCCGTAAACACCACTAGGTGTAACAGGCAATGATGAGTATTCATCAGCCCATGGTTCACTCTACATAGCAGGTACCAAGTATTACTATCATTGTGGATTGGGATTTGTCTTTCAACCTCTTAACCACCTTGTAAGTCATATTATAGGAGGAGCGCTCTGGCCAAGTTGACGCATTGTGAAACACAAGGATAACCATAAGGCTCACTCGAATATCTCACCCAGTCAAATTGTACGGTCACCAAGCCAACCAGTCTTATCACTCTTCCCTTTTCAAATGTCGAGCACCAGGAGGAACACCAGCTTCTAATGTGCCAATTTTTGCGTCTGACTATCACGCAGTCATAGATCGAATCCACGACCTGTGTGTGTGTGAGTGTGTGTGTGTGTGTGTGTTTGTGTGTGTGTTTGTGGGGGGGGGGGGGGTTGTCTGCCATGGAGCCATCGATAATGGCTCTCTGTATGTATACATGTATGTATGTATGTATGTCTTTCTGTATGCGTGTGTGTACGAATGCATGTCCCTACATATGTATGTATGCATGTATGTATGCATGTATGTATGAATGGATGGATGGATGGATGGATGAAGGAATGTAAAGATGAACTAGTGTGTGTAGAGAATCTGCAAACCTTCCTTATTAAAGGTTTTTCCCTCTCAATGGAGCTGGCATTGCTGAAAATAATCCAGTTGAGGTCCAGTTTTAAGGTTGTCCTTTGCTAAAAAGGAAGCAATAGGATACTGTTATCATCCTCTTACAACAAGGATAAAGAAGAGAATTTATTGCTTCGGCTGATGTATTTTCCCTCCTACCTTGTGACCCCGGCCTCTCCCCATAAAAGAAGAAGAAAAGACCAGTTGAGAATAATGTAGTGGAAGGTTTAAAGCTACCTGAGGACATTTTTCCTTTAACATCTTGAGAGTCTTGAACCTCTGGAGACTCTCATATATGGAAGGAATCATGCTAACATTTTTTAATTCGTAGAGGCAACTGAGAAAGAGTGAGTAAATGACAAAATAAAAAAAACTACAAATTTATGAAAGTGGATAACATACTTTATTTGAATGAATTAGAAAAAAGGAACAAATGACAAATCTCCACTATACCTCCAGACAGCAGGAACACACCTGCTTATAGGGTATATTAAACTGTATATGAAATATTCATTGCATCTATGAAACAATTGGTTTTCTCATCTGTTATCATTTAATGCACACCAATCTTGTAACGAATAAAATGAATAAAAAAAAAAAATCCTATTCTAACTCCAATCTTTTTGGCCACTGGCATAGGTATCCAGGTTTTTCTTTGTGGCGGTCTCATGAATCAGATCATCAACGAAAGTGGCTCGATAGATATTTGTGATTTGTGTTTTCGTGCCTTGAGGGGATCGCTGAGTTGTGTGCAGAGGAGATTTAGCTGGAGGTGGATTAGGAGCTGGGTTCTCCACAGGTGGCATAGAAGCTATATGAGATATCATAAAGACAGTTGATGAGTCATTGCTTGCTGTGTTTGAAATATTTATTGTAACAGATCTTTATTGCTTGAAAAGCAATCAGAGTTTAAGTTTAGTTACGTGATGCATTGTTTACAATATTCACTTCAAAAGGATATTTCATATAATATGCATTATTTTTAACATAATCATATGCAAGCGCTTCACATGCCCCATCAATCTATTCCAGCAATAGCATCCTTCCAAGGGGTTACCCAACCTGCTCTTGCCATTGTATTTAGAAAAGAAAGGATTGAAAATAAAAGATATTGCTGATCCAACAAAATAATTAAATGATCCTCTCTTCTTTTTTATCAGCTTGCCCCCTCTTCTTGGGAAAGCATAATCACTCCAATAAATCAATAGCCAATCAAAATATTTCAGTAAATGCGGGACTTTCATTTTAGAAGACTAGAAGAAAAATCCAACTGTAAGCAAGCTCCCGCAACATAAATGTAAAAGGGAATTACAGAAAAAGATATAAAGATATACACTATTACATTGTCAATCAGATAACATATTAGGTAGGCAACCATCATCACAATTACAAAACACTCCCTCCTCCTTCTGTTTCAAGCCAATCAGATCACTTCACATCCAACCACACTTACTATCTCTCTCACAGATACATACATGCACATGCACTAAAAAATCTGACTAATCATTTATCCACCCACTTCATACACAAACACCAGTCACACAAGACACACTACCTGTCAAGACCAGCATGCAATGCACTTGTTTCCTGAGTTAACAAACGAAAGAAGAGGGGGTGGAGACAAAATAAATTGTGTGACATTTTGTTGGTATCAGGCAATTGTTTCAGGATATACATGCATGCACTCTTGATAGAACTGAAGATGGAATAAAACCCCCACTGCATCCAAGTTCAGGCTGTGTGCAGTCCCCCTGCATGCATGCCTCTGTACTAGAGTTTATATAGGGGAGGTCCACCTGCAGTGGGTGCTGCTATATTTGTGTACTAGGGAAGAAAGTGGATGGGATTTACTTAACCAAATGTAAAAGCATTCATCATTGTACAGTAGCATACCTTCTATGAAATGAAAGTGAAATACTTACCTTTGCTTGAAACCCATTGTTTAGTCCTATCAGGCTGATATTGAGATGGACTATGTTGGCTATATGTTTGTCTTCCAAAACAGCAATGACCCAAACAATGCTTGACAAGGAGAAAGGTAGCAAGACTTAAACCTATTTGAGATGGGATAAAAACATATAAAGATAACTTCAAACTTGCATCATGATATATTCATGTGACCAAATGATGTTGTACAGAGGAATCCTCAGATTATGTCACTGCCTGTGACAGGGAAATAATGTCATTATAGGGAAATTTCGTTATTGCGAGGTTTTCAGGAAGACAGAGAAAAAAAGGTAATGACAGGACCTTCAAGACTAACACAAGTGATATCTGAACTATTGCTGTGCTAAGATACATCATAAAGATATCAAAGTGGTGTTTCCCATTATCAAAAGGCTGATCTGTAATCCTGCAATACTCCAGTGAATATTTGGTTTCATCCTTTTGATCCTGAACATAACCTTCATGACATATTCATCCTTATCCCTTCTTTTTTAACAGGGATGCAACACAGAAGGTCTTTTATTGTCATTATCCTGCTTTATCAAAATGTATGTTACTATCCAGAGGGGTTTTGGTAGTAACAATGGATAAGGAAAAAAATGGGACTGTGTCATTATCCACAGCTTGTCTTTATTCAAAGGTGTTGTAAGGAAAATCCACTGTACTTACACATCACCTGGACATCTCCTTTGGCAACTTAGTTTACCATCATATTTTCTCTCTTTAACAAAAATAGACAAATGCATCAGAGAGGCTATTAAAATGTGTGAACTGATTGTGAATCTAATACAACATCAATTTACACATTCTTAGTAGGACAGGAAAATTTGGATGAGGAGTCTGTAAAATTAGGAACATGCAATCATGATGGTAAGTGGAAAAAAAATGGGTGGTAATTATTGAGGTCTATTAGACAGTTTGAGCATGAGGAAACAGTGATGTAGAAACTTTGTGAAAAGTTGTAATATAGTATTAGTGAATTACAGATCATCCTATGCTTGCTTGGTGTCTTCTTTGGCAGTAACATAGACTCTATTGCCATGAATAAGCTTAAAAATCGTTCCTATTTAGCAATACTCAAAATATCCAGATTGTCCCATGGAAGGACAATGCGCCAAATATTTTAGATCTTCTGGTATAAGACAAGACGCTTGTTAAAGTCCAAAGCAGAAAAACTCTCAACAAACTCAATGAAAATTAACCAGACAACAAAGGAGCAATGACCTTGGGAAGACTTCTAAGCCAGCACTGGTATCACCCTATGACCAGTAGCTTCAAAAAGTTCTTTACAGGCTTTGGGGCTTTTAAGAACCACTTCTTGATGCTATTTTTTTCCACAAAAATCATTATGCTACATCACTATGGATGTTTGCAATGTCCAAAGAAATTTGCTATCAGAGCAAAAATCACAATCAATAAAATTTTCTTAAAACACTCAATGTATGAAAATGGTGGAATCAAAATGTTTACCTAGCCCAATTGGAATTCCAATAAAAGCTGCAAGAAAATCTCGGACCCCCCTTTCTAAGCCAGAACTTTTACTGACTGATGGCGATACCGCACAATAGCAATGGCTGTATTCTACCGAGGCACAATGGTTTGGGCTTATGATGATGGGAGCATGATTGATCTGAAATGAAAAGAATTTTTTTGGGTACTAGTAAGGTTGCTTTAATAAAAAAAAGGATAAACCATAAATGATAAGACAAAAAAACCCATTTAGTCTTGGCATTATATTATTCTGTTAAGTAAAGTTCTATCTATCTTGTGATTAAAATGTGCCTAAGTGCATGGCTGTTCTCCATGCAACCAGTATCACTGATCACTTATTTTAGAAAAAATTGCATGATTTTCGAATGACTCTCATTCTTAACCAAATAAAAAAATTATAAACTATTCCACAGGCAATAAAACCAGTAAAATCAATGAAATATCTATTAAACAAATTCAACAGTCATTGATATTTTGCAAAGCTGATTTATTTTCCTTTGTTCAAATCAAGAACATTTTCCTTATAACTACATTTGTCAAGTTTCTAAAAGACAAATGACTTACATAACTTGCTTGACCAACTGGCGTTGAACCACCAGAATTTGTAGGGTATCTATTCAATTTTCCTGATTGGGTTCCTTTTGGGGGAAAAGTCACTACAGAATTTCCGGATGTAACAGGGCCTCTAATTTTTACTTGATTTGGGGCACCAGGCTTTCTGTTTTGATAATTCATAAAAATTACTTAAGTAAATTAAAATTAAAATTAGGGATGATAATGACAGATGAAAGAACTTGAGTGACAAAAATTCTTGTTTTCTGAATGCAGAAGTCAATTACTTGAACATTAAACATTGTTTAATCATGCTACTCAATTAGCCTTGAGGCAGATGGAACTACCATTTTTTTTGCTTTTAAAGGAACTTGAATACTGAACTTTCAAGTGAGCTTGTGAGTTGTTGATGTGTAAACAGTGAAATATAGGATGTTCTGAGCTTTGTATGTATGTTTTTGTGTATGTCTGTATATTATGCTTATATTGTCACGCATGTGTGAACATGGAATCTCTATCTATGGATGAGGGAGCTGAAGTCATCTATGGTAATGATCAGAGGGTATCAAATAAATCAACTATATTAAACTGGCTTTGTTGGCATAGGTGGTTGAGCGTCTGCCCCATAACCAGTAGATTGCAGGTTTGATCGCAGGCTGCATCATACCTAAGTTTTAAAAATCATAATGTGGCTTGGTTAAATATTTGTGCTGATTCTTCTGTTTATCTCTGTGTGGCAGCCTCTTAATAGGGCCAGAGAGACCTGCTGCCAGTGATATGACCTTTTAAGTGTTGAAACAAGACGTTAAATCTTTGCTTGATAGTAGATATCCCATACATTACTAAATGCAAAATATTTACTTTTCTATTTGCAAGCTTATTGTATCATTTTTTTTAGATCGATATTTTTAGATGTTGCCTTAATTTGACTTTAATTCTATCTTTCCAGCAAGATTAATTCATCCTACTGCATTAAGCTCCAATAAACAAGTTGTAAAAAAAATCGCGAATTGCCTACTCTACAAATGATTATTAGTGTTCTCAAGTTATGCACGGTTATCTCGGAGTGCAAAGTGACTAAAGCAGTTTTCAAGAGCACCCTGAATCTAGATATAGATTACTTCATTGGTTGACTGCTAAACAAAATTGAATCTTTTACCTTTTTCGGAAACCACAAGTTGATCCCTGCCACCCATCGGGACATTTGCAGGAGAAACCAGACAGGCCATTGTTACACACTCCCCCATTGATACAGGGATTTGGGTTGCAATAGTCATACCCTGTGCAGATGTATCATCAAAACTGTATTAGATATTTTTATATGATTAAAAAGATATACAGAGATAAGGGATATTTTCATTTCATGTCCCTACTTGAGCTAGCTGATTATCAGATACATATGATAAACTAGAAGAATATCATTATCGGGTCCAAAATGGAGGGCTCTGTTTGCAATTCATAAACCGAAAATAAATGATTTAAATATGACTGAGAAGAAGAACCAAGACGATTCATTTAAATGACGTACTGTAAATGAAAATTATCTTCCTTATCTATCATCCAGAGCATTCAAAGGTGCTTGCGTACATGCTTGGTTATGCTGTAAAGGAAATTTTGTTTGAGGTGTCTCCCTCTTCATGAGGATGCTGTTGCTGAACAATATGATTTATTTTGCCTTTTATACTGTAGATTAAAATTGGCTTAAACAGGCTTCAATTATTACTGAGCTATTGATTTATCTTCCTCCAATTCTTTTTCTTAAAATTCTTGTCTGCTATTCTCTAGTATGTTCCCAACAGATGTACTGAAGTTAGTCCATGTAAAAACAAAAACCCAGACAAATTTTCACCTGTTTGACACAAGGCTCCTGTAAATCCAGATTGACATGCACAAGTAAAAGCTGCTATTTGGTCTTGACATATTCCCCCATTCTGGCATGGTTGACTAGCACAGTCATCTATATCTAGGGGAAAATATATATGTAAAAAATTGATATTTGATATATCACATGTATTGACCTAATGGTTTGCATATTTGTTTGAAACTCTTGATTGTATTGAAGGCAAAGCTCTGAGGCAGATTAATATGTTGGCACACAAAGATAGATATCAATCTAGTTAGCGTTTCTTCAAGACTGCTAACTTATTGCTCATTTTCATGTCTAAGGTGTGGTGCAGCAAGTGGTCTTCTGGTTTTGAGGTAGACACCCTGCCAATTGAACCAGCAGAGCAACTGTATTGACCTAGCAGCTTAAAGAATGAACACATCCAATACATTTATTATCCATCATAGACAGTATCTCTAATCAATATTACTTTTATAAGAACAATATAGATGGTTAAAGTTCAAACAGATAACCTAATGCTTTTAGAGTGATTTAAGGCAAATAAAGTAATGAATATGTTATGTATTACTGAAAAGAATGAATTTGAAAAAGAAATTCTCAACAAGGAAATAGTTGTTTAAAATTTTTCACAATTTTATATGCCTTTTAAGTGAAAATTCAGAAATTTACAGGAGATGGCACTCAGATGTCAACAAATAGATGACACCAATTTAAGAAAAACAAATCCCAAAAGAATTACGAATGATTAATGTAATTAATGTTTAACACTGATGAGAAAAAAAAAATCATTCTTTTCCAAAGAAAATAGGTTTATTTCAAAAGCTGGAATTTTTTCTTTTTTTAAGAGTCTGTTTTGAAATGTTTGATTCAAGACAATTCAATTTTGATTTTCATATAACTCTTTGTTACATTTATGGGTGTTATAACGATAGAGTCATAAAAAAGAACTGACATAATAGATATCTAAAGTATCACCCATTGCCATTTGACTGTAAGAGAAGCCTCCATGATACTATAGACTATAGGTATACTTATTACTTTCTAAAAACGAGAATGTTAAAAACATTCTGAATAATAAGTACAAAGAAAACTTTTTTTTCTTTTTTTTTTTTTACATCAAAGCCTTATTGGTAACAAAAGGATACCTACTAGTTTGACATTTCTTGCCCGTGAAACCAGTGGGACATACACAAATAAAGTCATGAACTTTATCAATGCATCCAGCATTCATTAAGCATGGATTTGGACTGCAGTCATCAATATCTGAAAATAGAGATTTCCAATTCAAGGTCCCTCCAGTTCAATAATGAATAAGACTGTTATGCATACAATAATATAATTGTTAATGTGTGCATTCCTTGTATATTGCTCTAAACCTTTAAAGATCTTAGCTACTCTTTGAATTGTCAACTTTGTAGTTTCTCAAGTTTGTTTCCCACTTTCTAATATACAGGTGTTAAACAAAGAACCATTGATTTCATCATGCTATCAAGTTAACACATTGCAATATTTCATAGATATGTGTATGACATCAAATTCTATTTAACAAATTTACAAGTGCTTCATGTCCTTATCTCCTATGGAGGAACGGCACACATCAAGCAGTCTAGTTCAGTCCACAGCAGTGGCAGCCGTCATAAAAGACATGCTTCCCAACGTAAAGACTGAACTAGACTAATTCTCTATTTAAGTGCAAGCGCAAATTTTTGTTTTATTGTCCAGTTAATAGTAAAATATTTTGCTTTCATTGAATTATTCAATGTATAAAGGTTTGTTTGAGATATATGAAACAAAAAATCAACATATACTAGGCCCACAGAGTCGTTTTAATTTGGATTTTCTCAAAATTGGTTATCACCAAAGTTGTGACATAAAACAAGATTAACATGAAATAGAGGTAGAAGGTACAGTTTGATTTCTGATGAATATGAGATTCTTGCTGAATGAAGTGTTCAGAATTAGCCAAAAAATTTAACCTAGACTAAAGGAAAACTCAAATGAAATTGGATCTTGAAAAAAAAAGTCTCCCATTTGTTAATGAATAAACTATTATCTATTATCTAAAAAAAAGATTTATTGTTATGTTCTTGTTATCAAGATAACAATGAAATTATACCAGGTAAAAGGATGGAACTGACAAGTACACAGGTATATTCTTGGTTTAATAAGTGTCATGAAATCAAAGCTATCTCAAGAGCTCAGTGATATGCCACATTATGATTGAATAGCTTGCATAAAGTCAAGGATACATGGAAGTAAGTTTTGAGATTGAATTGTAATGTTGAGCTTGAGCATGATGAATGTTTGATTTTCTATGAAATGTGATAGTGATAACCAATTTACTCCAGCTTTCTCCCCACTAACATTAGGTTCTCTTATATGGTAATTTAATAAAAAATAACATGTTTGGGGAACATATGTAATAGAGATACTGGCTGAAGTGAAGTTGAGTGAAGGCGGTACTGAAATTGATTCATATGAACTTAATCTAGAATAGTGATTGAATATGAAACCCTTTCATGGTCATATGCACACAAAGACTTGGTTTAAGAACTAGAAAATACAAGATGGTGCCAATAGAAAAAATAAAAGGAGGATTTTGCAATGAATGTGGCAAGCAATGAAACTAAGAATCAACCAAGGTCAAAATACGTAAAGTTTGTTCTCTAGACATTTTGTGTTGAGAAATGTTAATTTATTTTTTAAACACAAAGACTTATGCTGGTTAAAGCAAAGTACTAGGATATATGTTTTAGTTCATCAGTCATCCAAGGTAATTTTGTGATTATTTCAGCAGAATGGAAAATTTCAAAAGATTATCTAAGTAAATGCAGAGAAGAATGTTTATAAATTTTATGAAATCAACAAGCATTTTGAAAATATCTGTTCAACCTGATACATTGATAAAGGAAAAAAATATTACTCACTCCATTTAATCTTCTTTTAAATCATGAATTTTTAGGAAAATGTATATTCAGCTGTGAAAATCAATTTGATAGATAAAAATCCTGCTGGAGAGAAAATTGTTTTCATGTACCAATTAGAACTTTCAAAAAGGGAAATTAAATGCAAGTGACTATGACCG
>JAUEKY010143005.1:0-10049 GCA_031833965.1 Scyllaea pelagica
TATATAAGTGATAGAGTCACTGATGGGAATGGGCTTCGCTGGAAGTGCTCATAGATAACCCTTTGTCCGGTCAGTAATCTGTTTCACTACCATTTCTTTACTTGTCTTTACCCAGAATTGCAGGTATTACAGACTGCATGCTGCAAAGCGTTGCTATGGCAATTGCGATCAAAGAAAATTGTGGTATTCAATTGACATCAATTGTAACCCAAGGGAACTTGAGGACCTTGAGTCCAAATCAAATATCATAACCTTAAATGACACAATTACAATACAGGCAGATTGTACAATGGAGTAAGTCTTCTTTCTCAGTGAATTGATATACTGGGCTCTTGGATTTTTATTCTGTCTTCTTTCGCAGGTCGGTCTATAAGTTTACACTCTTTAGTCTGCATTTTAAGAAAAGGTTTAGGCAGGCTTTAACTTGTTAATCTACTCTGTATCAAACGTATCTAAACTTCAAAAGAGTTCCAGTGTATGTTTCAAGGTGCATTATTATGAGTTAGATAGGTACCATGCCATGCAAAACGTAAGGGGCAAACATTGAAAGAATTTTTGTTTTTATTTTTTATACCTTATATAATCATAATAAGTCCTTGTTTAATGGGGGAAATGTATATACATGTAACTAGATAACGAGGTATCCACTTTAGAATAAACATTTTTTTCCTTCTTTAGCTTTGCTTTTTCCTATTGCTTGTTTGGAAAATTAAACATTTCATCGCTTATGTTTTCTACATGAAACAATTGCAAGGTCAGAAAATTGACATTAGAAAACTAAAAGCACAATAAGTCAAAAGTATGAGCTCATTAAGTATGGTGTTAAGCCATCCTTATCCATTTTTTTGTGCTTTGATTCGTCATTCAAAGTCAGATGCCTTCCATGGAAACATGAAATTTTAATCTGAAAACTGCTGCCCTCGCTGTCAGTGAGAAGCTGTTCCAAAACGCTGCTTTTGCGCAATGTCCCTCAGTTTATAAGTAATCAGGTTACCAACAAAAAGCCAAAACAAAAACTAAAAGAGACATTGAACTGCACGAAAAGAAATGAAATCATTACAAAACTCTCCAAGCAAAGAATGCATTATTCAGTTCATAATTTTCTAGATCTCTCTATGTCTTTTGTATGCATGGTTCGCTACCTCTTCGATTGCTGATCGATCGATTGATTTTTACAACAATGCGATTTAAACACACGCTTCACTTACTCAGAAAGACGTGTCAAATATTTACTAGGAAATAGAGTTCAGCAAACTGCTTTCAATGTGTCACAAACTGCTGTTTGTCAAAAACATGTCCATTATTAATCAACCTATACGAAATACATAACTGCCAATTAATTTGCCTTTTTGTCACGCGGACCTTAAAGGGGTCTTTCATATTATGTCTTCAAAACCACGCTTCTCTTTGCTTAGTTAAATAGCATTCTTTACTCCATTAACTTTTCCTTTCTGTTTGCTTTTTTTAAACATTATAAAAAAACAAAGTTAAAACGTTATGGTATAACGCCTGCTTCTGCACGGTTTAGGTCACATCACCGGCGGAGCACTATGGCACATGTAAACGTGCTGCCCCACAGAGATAAATGGAGAACTTAAACAATTATCTCACCGCGTCAAATTATACTGGCATCGGGCTAACCAGTCTTAGCACTGTTCCCGTAATAGAGAACCTCAGGTGGGCAGCTTCTAACTAAAAAGATTTTCACAACTTAGGTATGTCGCAGCGTGGGAATCGATTCCCCCACCTACCAGTTACGAGGCGGACGCTCAACCAGGTGCGCCAACAAAGCCGGTTATGCAGAGGTATTGTTGAACAAAGTACAACCATTTTTGTGCCTGTAGTGGCTAAGCAGCATATCTTTGTAGATAAGACTGAAAATCTAGGCTCAGGCTACATTAAAATTTTGTTTGACCTTCCTAGATCTATACCTCAATGTGTATTTTCTTTGAGTCATTCAAGAGTGGGCACCGTGGGCTAGTCACCTGCTTGTCGTAATTTCTTGGCTCAGAATTTTCCTGACTTTTGTTTGATGTCAGGTTGGGTTTGTACTTTTCTTTATCCATTCTGGTGTCAAACATTATGTCGGGTCCCTACACTGCCCGTTGGGCGGTACTAAAGGCTAAACGAAACCTGATAACAATAACAATCATTTCCTTTTATTTTGTTTTCATTCATTTCCGTTCACTTAACAAAGAATTGATCTCACAGGTCACACCTCGGAACCAGATTGATAATATAGCATTTCTACTCTCTGCCATTGCCTTTCCCCAGCTTTAATTGACGTTAATTGTTTATCTAATACAGACGCACAATGGTGATGACACAGAACCCCTCACCGGCACCTTGTGCTTAAGTTGTTGACAGCCTCGTAAGAGGTAAACCCAATTCGTAAAAAGTAGTTTTTAAGCAGCCGCCCACCTGGTGTTCGAATAATGGGACCAGTGATAAGATTGGTTGTCCAATTTTCAGTATAATGCACCTGGGTGAGATGTTCTCCATTTGTCTCTGTGTGTTAGCACGTTAAATTGTCCAGAGCGCTCCGCCAGTGACATGACAGATAAGGTATTGAAACAGGTAAAACGTTCTGAAGCACAAACCCTTTTTGAAAAAAAAGTTTTTGAAATATTGTGGTCTGTGAACCAGGTGGGAGGGAGGACACTCTAGAAGGTGTTTGTCTTTTTGGTTAAACGCCTAACACACGTTATTGCTTTTAACGCCTGCTTCAACACAGTTTAGGTCACATCGCCGGCGGAGCACTCTGGAAATGTTAACGTGCTGCCACATAGAGATAAACGGAGAACTCACACGGATATCTCACCCAGTCACATTTAACTCACACCGGGCCATCCAGTCTAAGCACTGTTCCCATAATGTCTCACCAAGTCACAATATACTGACACCGGGCCAACCAGTTTTTGCACTGTTCCCATTATCCGGGCGCTGACATGGCCTAAACTGTGCCGATAGCGCCGTAAAACCCTCAAGAAAAAGAAACAAGTTCCAATAATGCTGAACGCAGCTGCTAAAAACCCGATTTTTACGATTTAATTTAGGTATGTCGCGGCGGGGGAATCGAACACACCACCTACCGGTTACGGGGCGGACGGTCAACCAAGTGCGACTACGAAGCCGGTGATTGAATGTCTAGCACTTTTTTTTTCTGACGATGCTAGTTGAGCATCAAAGCATCGACCCCCATTGCTGGGTAGTCAATTAGATTGTTCTCGATTACTCTCATGAGTCACGTGAAAGGTGTTATTTATCCCATTAACAATAAAAAGTAGAGCATATAGCGCAATATCTTCTTAGCGCGCTCAAAGCGCTTTACAAGGAGTCCCAAGCAAACAGCAACAGAAAACATATAGGACGAGACATGCTGCCTGTTTGGCGCTGGTACACATTTTCCTGATGGAGTCAACGCTGTAAACGGCCAGGTACTTATTTACACCTGAGTAGAGTGAGAAAATGTGAATAAAGAGCATTTTACAAGGACTCAACTTTGCGCCGTTAAAGACATGTATCGAATCCGCGACCTCACGATCACAAGCCAAAGAGTTTACCACTAGACCACAAAGCCACAAAATAGATTAACATGACCAAGCCTTCTCATGTATGGCTGCTGCTCCTAAAAATTAAAATTTGAAGTTAATTTAAAGGTTGCAGATATTAAATTATGATATACGCCAGTCTTTTATGAGAGGTTCAACGGTGCACAAATTGAATGATGAAAACCATGCTGTTATCATCATTAAATGAAGATTATGGTGACGTTGCATCTAAGTTTACGGAAACAACAATCAAGTCACTCTTGTGGGGAATCTAGAACAAACTTAGTGAATCAGTGAATTAGTGCATTAGTAAAAGTTTTTGTCTGGCTTTAAATAATGTTGATTTATTGATTTGTTTGAATAGCCGTTAATCTTATCATTCATCTTTTTTTAGTTTGAGGTATAACATCTGAATACTTCAACTGTTGCCACAAATGATCACTCAAAAGCCCCCTTCATTTGTATAGAAAATACATTTCTACCGTCGTCTCAGAAGTGAAGGGGAGCTATAACAAATATCTTACTCAGTGAACAAAAGAATGATAAAGAGCCAGTATGATTTTTGCTTGTTTGTTTGTTTCTTCTGAAATGCTTTCTTTACAAATGGCTGTAGTGTGGTTCGACTCGGTACAAGCGAGCAATGTTGTATGAAAGTTAGATAATCAATTATGTAACAGCTACTCGGGAGGCAACCTATGAGGCGTGGGATCCATCTTTGTTTTGTTAACGTCCAGGGGAAAATATTTGATTTAATTGGTTTTCTGAACATCTGTTCATACTGGTGGACATCATCAATTGAGATCAGTTCATTTGGGCTTTTGGGACTGTCGCAAAATAGCTCAAAACAGTTGTAACTTAGTGAATAAAAAAATAGAGCATTATAGAACATTTATATAGCGCAATATCCACTAAATGTGCTCAAAGCGCTTTACAAGGGGTCCCCAACCAATAGCAACATGAAACAAATAGGACAAGACAAGCAGCCTGTTAGGCGCTAGTTTATTAGGCGCTAATACATTATTGGTTTATGACGGCGAATCTTTTCATGGTGTAAATATATAAATTGTATTTTATCAGTGGAAAACCTTTTTTCCCATGTCATGAAATTGTAATCCAATGGTAGGTAGCTGTGTAGGTAAATGACCTAGAAGATTTTACACGTTTAGTCAAGGTCAGGAGTGCTTTACTTGATTCACTTAGCTGCTTTTGTCCCTCTATTACTAACTATTACTGTCAACAATGGTGTGGTACTGTGCTCATGAATAATGTATTGATCAGCAAGGCGGGAATGAATGTCGTGTAAAAAGATACATCAGCTGGATTATGATGATACCACAACTAACATTTGCATATCAGGAGTGTAGTCAAAGGACACAGGTGCTGCAAGGCTCAGGCAGTGATTACTGAGTTCATTGCCTTGCCGGGCAGTAGATAGAAAGAGTATCTCATTGAAATGATAAAGCTGTTACAATACAGTTGGTCTTGATGTTTGCTGATGAGGCCTTGCGTCATTTTACAATTGCGTTATATGAAATGTCAGTCATCTGTGAAATATTGCTCTCTTGTATGCAAAATTATTCTAGTGAATCGTAGATTAGGCCACAAAATAGCACAATGGAAACTGTTGGTAGAAGATTTTATAAAGCACTTTTAATTTTAGAGCTAGGTTTGGAGGGGAGCAATGTCAAGAGGAGATGGTTGGTGTGGATGGGAGGAGTGGAGTCATTTATAGTGTTTTTGCTGTGTCATCTAGGGAGAAGGTCCTTTCAATGCCACAATGTTTTCATTTTATATTTCAAAAGACGTTTTGATGGGACATTTGGCAGGCCCCTTATCTATTAATTGCCACCATATATAATATCACATTATTAGAAAGTAAAATGTATGCAAACACCAGGAAACACAATATTTGGTGACAATTTACATAGAGAGGAAACAGAAACAGCAACCAGGACAAGGGCTTGCATACACATAAAAACCTTTCATGATACTCACAGACACGTAAACGAATACAGACATACAAGCAATGGCAAACAATTTGTGGTTGTATCTGTAATTAAAATGAACACTAGCAACATAACTGCACGCAACAAACCAAACAAGAACTCCAATAGAATGTATGCACTGGTGATGTTTACAAGGAATTTATCCCCAAACATTCGTGAATGAAATAATGAAGTTTTTATATCAACCAAAAGCATAGATAGTAACAGTGTTTGCAAATTGACTATGTCATATCTGGAATAGTTTTTGCATCATGCTATATATAGCATTAGCTATTGGCAGCTACGTAGCAACAGTGTTGAGTAAGAGACAATAACTAATATTTAAATAGTTATCATTTCCATTCTGGCCCAAAGTGCTTTTGCTTTATCAAAGCATTGTTTTCAAATTGTTATAAGTTTTGAGTGATATCCTGGGCATTTTTGAAATAAGAAGTGCTTCAGGGGTCGTAGCTCTGGCTCTGAAAGAAAGTGACACAGGTTTGAGTCTGTCTAGGGACAAAAAATCACAAAGTGAATTTTATCACTAAAGCCCCAAGAAAAACCCAGCATGACACATCCCTGACCAGCAACATTGGTTGGTGGGATCTAGAGCCTAGTCCTATCGTGACAGATAATAAACTTGGAAATCCCGTGTGCATTTTGTGCAAGTTAAAGAACCCTTGGTAGCTGGAGATTGGAATCCTACCACTACCACCAAAAGGTCACGGTGGGCTGATCACCTGCTTGGCTTAATGGCATGATCCAGAAAAATTCCGTCTCAATGAGAGTGGGCCCTACGCTGTAATGGTAAAATGTTTAAACATTTTGGTTTAATGCCTGCTTCTACACAGTTTAGGTCACATCGCTGGCTCTGGGACATGTTGATGTGATGCCACACAGAGATAAATGGAGAACTCACACAAATATATTTCACCCAGTCACATTATACTTACACCGGGCCAACCAGCCTTAGCACTAATCCCATAATGCTGAACACCAGGCGGGCCGCTGCTAAAAAAACGAATTTTACGACTTAGGTGTGTCGTGCGCGGTGTGGGAATTGAACCCGCCACCTACCGGTCATGAGGCGGACGCTCAACAAGTACGCCAATGTAGGCGGTCTGTAAAGGTAAAAGGGTCCTGGATAATGAAATCAAATGAAATTGAATGAAGTAAATCATATTTTTCTCCCTCCCTTATCTCTGCAGTATGGCCGCCACCTTGTTTGTCCAGCCTTTGGATCTTGTCAAGAACCGCATGCAGCTCAGCGGTAAGATTCCTATCCCCTTTTGTAAAGCGTCCTAAGGTATTTAGAGTTATAGAAAAAAAATGAATGCATAGAGTTAAAGTTGTAAAGAGATCCTTTTTTTTTTCTTCTTTTTTTTTTTTTTTTTGTATTCCTACCCATGTTGTATTTTTTATTGATTTATTTTTTGTTTGTTCAGGTTATTGCTCGAGAATTTGGCCTTATGATATAAGACAATGATAAGATTTTTATTTGTTGGAGTGAAGTGAGGGGACTCAGTGGCTCAGGGGTTATAGCTATGGCTCTGAAACAAAGTGACGCATGTTCGAATCTGTCTGGGGACAAAAAAAAATCACCTAGTGATTTTGATCTCTAAAACCCCAAGAGGCAATCTCTGTCCATTCTTTTAAAAAGTCACTTGAGCACTTTTCATTTTTCAAGGCCTTTGAAGAAAGTATCTGCAATGTATATATATTGTAAATCCCTGTGCGTGTGTCAGTGTGTATTTTCTGGGTGTGTGTGCATGTGTGTGCGTGCAGGAATGCATAGAACATTGCAGTTGTATTGCTTGTTAATCCACTATTGACATCATTACTTTAATGGTGCCTTGTTCCTTAGTTTTGTTGAAGGTTGTTTGTTTTCTCTTGGTTTAGAAGAATGATCTCATTTGTTTTGAAATTAGCCGAATGGCCTGATAAGCTTGAAACTAAAAACTAACTTAACTACATCATAGTATCTCTCACCTTTTTTGCATTTACTTTGCCTACTTCTCCTCAGTCAATGTTTTTTCATCTTATGCGATGTATGTTTAATATTATTGTAAAGTGCATTGAACACCATGCTGAACTGTGCAATAAAAATTTGTTTTGTTTTGTTATCAGTTCCCCTTTAGTACCGCTCAAAAGCAGTGTGGGGACCCAACATAATGTTTGATACCAGAGTGTGTCAAAAGTATAAGCACAATCTGATATCAAGCAAAAGTCAGGAAAAGGAACAGCTGACTTTTGCCTATATTTTAATAGAGTTCAAATACACAATGTTAAAGCCTTATCGTTAGAGGGCTGTGTTTTTATCTTCACAAATATCGTTTCAGTAATGAAGTAAATGAAGACAGGATGAGAACAAGAGGGAAATATGGACGTGGAGACTGGATAAATGTGAACAGACAGAAGGGTTCTGTCAGGGATTATATAGACCCGTTGGGGTTCTGTCAGGGATTAGGGTTGTATGGGTTAATGGGATTAATGTGTCGCGTATGGTAAGGAGGTTGGCCCTGGGGACAAGGCGGGTAATGGGCTTGGTGCTATAAATAGCACACTGGGTGGAGGGGGGTTAATTTTGGAGTGTTGAGGAAACAAGGATTGAGTTTATGGACATTGGAATGGGGTGAGCAGTGGGGTGATGTCTAGAGAGCAAGAAGGAAGTGAGTATGGAGGACGTGGTGAAGGATTAAGGATATGATGGAGGCGGTGAAAATGAGGAGGAGGAGGAGGAGGAGGAATAAGAAGAATAGGAAAACGATGATGGTGAGGAGAAGGAGGAGGAGGAGGAGGAGCAGGAGTAGGAGAGAATGATTAGCAGGAGAGAGATGATGGAGGTGATATTGATGGTTATGACGATGATAAATGTGATGATGATGATGAGGAGGAGGAGGAGGAGGAGGAGGAGGAGGAGGATAAAACGAGAACAAGCATCTCCAGTATTTGGAATTATCCTTAAGTCACCCCGTTTTGTTTTGTTATTGTTATTTTAGTATTGCCTTTTCTATTTGTTTGAGTTTGTTTTCTTTTTGTTTTTCTCTTGATTTTTTTCAGTTTTGTTTTATTTTGTTTTCAAGCAGGTGAAATCATTTTCCCTGGCAAATAATGATAATGAAATGAAAGGGGAAAAAACGTTTTACGTTATGTTTTAACGCTTGCTCCATCACTGTAGTGGTCGCATCGGTGGTGGTGATAATGAATGGCCACGTAGATGAATACGGGACCCGCTGTTGTGATAGTCCTAGACCCTGTGTATGATAATTACGGAAACTCGAAGATTCGGATTAATATTCCAGTTTCCAGGCCTAATCTGTTGGCACTTCGAGACCGACTTCGTTGGAGCACTTGATTGAGCGTCCGCATCGTAACCGCTAGGTGGCGGTTTCGATTCCCACACCACGACATACTTATATCGTAAAATTGTTTTTCAGCAGCTGCCCACCTGGCGTTCGGTATTATGGAAACAGTGCTAAGGCCGGTTGGCCCGGTGTCAGTATGATGTGACTGGGTGAAATATTCGTATGTGAGTTCTATGTTTATCTCTGTGTGGCAGCACGTTAACATGTCCCAGAGTGCTCCGCCGGTGATATGACCTAAATCGTGTAGAAGCAGGCGTTAAAACCATAACTTTTTTTTTTGTTGTTGTTGTTTTGTTTTGTTTTTTTTATTATTTTTGTTTTGTTTTGTTTTGGTTTTCCGAGACAGATAGGCTTTATGGTCTTGTCGTAGACTATGAAGCTTGTGATCGTGAGGTTGCAAGCTCAATCCCATTTAGCGACGGCGCAATATTGAGAAAGGTTGTCTATTCTCAATTCTCTCCTCCACTCAAGTGCAAAATGAGTACCTGGCTGTTCACATTGTTGCCCCTGTCCGGGGAAAAATGGAATAGACTAGCACATCTCTTATTTGGTTCGTGTTGTTGTTGGCTGTGGCCCCTTGGAAATTGTGCTATGTAAATTAAAGCTCTCCTTCCTCTTTAAACCTCACTCAATTATTAATAACCTCTATCTACAAGTGCAATCATTCTTGCTGTGCTGTTGAGAGTCTGTGATATTCAATTTGCTAGAATTTGATGACGGGGGCCATTTAAAAGCGTTTTAACGTTTACGTCATACGTCTCGTTTCAACAATTCATGAAACAGGCTGTAATGTCTCCGGTGTAGCGCTCTGGACAATTCCTAACGTGCCGCGACACAGAGACAAACAATGGACTCAGTCTAATATATCACCGATATAATGTTATAGCAAATCAAGCATTTTAATAGCATTACTGATTTCTAAGTTCAATTTTGCTACAGGTGAATAAAGAAGTTAACTTTTTGGGTGCTTCGTGAGTGTGCTTCTGTGAATGTGTCTAGCTGTGTGTGAGTGTGTGTGTGTGTGTGTGAGAGAGAGAGAGAGAGAGAGAGAGAGGTGAGAAAGAGAGAGAGAGAGAGAGAGAGAGACAGAGAGAGAGAGAGGTGAGAGAGAGAGAGAGAGAGAGAGAGAGAGAGAGAGAGAGAGAACT
>JAUEKY010143227.1:0-16460 GCA_031833965.1 Scyllaea pelagica
GGGATCAGGGGAGTGGCATACGGGGTTTTTCTTGGGGTTTTAGCGATAAAAATCACTCCCAAGTCGGACTCGAACCCACGTCGCTTCGTTTCAGTGCCCAGAGCCATGACCACTGAGCCACCGTGGCCCCCCAGTAATTTTTTACAAAAAACGCATATTGCTCAAAATACTATACTTTCAGTTTGCCTCTTATCCAGGGAATCTTGTAAAGTAAACCAGCCACCACTTTGGGTTGCCTCCCTTTCTTGTCTTTGGTAGAGGCGATTTAGATTGGGGGATACTAGCCCATAACTGGCTCCCTATCCTAGAATACCTTTCAATTTCAAAAGTTTAACTAAGTATCAAAAGATCTTGAAATCTATATATTTAATTACTATTCATGGTTCTTGCAAAATGATGAGATAGTGAAAAGAAATGTGCAATGTGGTTTGCAGAGTGATGTCAGTTTCTTTACCACTGTTGGTTTGATTATTAAAAACAAGTAACTTTGTTTCCTTTTCTTTCTTTAGGTATATAGTATGGAATCAGAGGAGATTCAAGGCAGACTCTTGTTCCCTGCATTATCAGAACTGAACCTGAGTGAAAACAAGCTTACTTCACTGCCTCCTGAAATTGGAGAGCAAAGTCGTCTAAAGATACTGACGTTGAGGAGAAACCCAAAACTAAGAGAGGTGACTTGACAAGGGCTGGAAGATTTTTTTTCTTTTTTATTCTTAGATATTCTTTGTTGTGGTTGTTGTACATACTTTGTAATTCTATCCAAGCATTTAAAGTCACACAGAAGATTGCTAAAATGTATGTGCATTATTTGGCCTTAAAGAAGGTAATAGGAAATAATTTTCAAGATTATTTTTATATGTAAGAAAGATAATTAATTCAAAAATTTTGAGATGGATTAGGTAATTGCAAAGAAGAGGAGAAATGTTTGTATTGTTATTTGTCTAAACAAATTAGTCCCATTTTATCGCACCAGACATGAGGTATAATGTCAGATTCATCAAAATGGTTTATATAACTCTGCAGTTTTAAAAGATATATCAATCAAGATAGCCCAAACAGTATTTCTACATCTACAGCTCCTTAAAATAAAGTCCAGCATGAAAGGTTTGTGATGTTGGTAAAATCAAAGCATTAAGTATTGTTAAACTTTTCATTTTGGTGATAAATCTTACTATTACTCCAAATTTATTCAATAAGATGCTGAATTTGATGGATGCAAATAAGAAGCAGTTTATAATCTATATTGTCATATGATATAAATTTGGAAAGAAGGGTTGTCTATGTTTATGATGACAAACCATAAAATAAAACCTTTTTTTATTTCGCCCATAGGGGTCATTTTGGGTACAGTTGAAAATTCTCATTCATTATCTATAAAATTTTGACATATTCTACACATTAAGTACAGAATCTATAACAGAAATTTTTTTTACTTATTACCTTTGAATTGTGCGCACATCACAAACCATATATTTTTCAAACAGGTGATTCATAAAGCTGTGAATGAAAAAGTACTGAATGAATATCTTGATGAGTGTATCTTTTAAAATTGCAAAGACTTAAAGGTTATATTAAGCATCATTAGTGAAGTATTTTGTAGTTGATGTATACTCATTTTTTGATTTGCAGCTTCCACCAAAGTTGGGCTTGTTGAAAAACTTATGGAAGTTAGACTTAGAACTTTGCCCTTTAGATGGTGCCATTCAAGATTTTCTTCAGAATTCCCGGTTCCCCGTCAAAGACATTTTGGGATTTTTGCAGTCAGTGCTAGAAGAGTAAGCAGTTCTTTTTTTCCTTTTACTTTTGTGTACAAACAAGCTTCAAAAATTAAAAAAAAAATGTGTAAAAAGATAATTATTGTGATTCTATAATGAAAACAGTGATAAATTACCACACTATACACATGAGAATGTATTAGATATTTAAATATTAAACAATTGACAAAAATTGGCCAATGCCATTAAGTGAGTAGAGAGATAAGAGTTGCTTGTGTCCATAATGAGCCTCAGAAAAAAAAAATGGGAGCTTTTACATAATGCAATATCTTAACGTGCTCAAAGCGCTTTACATGGAGTCCCAAGCCAACAGCAATAGGAAACACATAGAATGAGGCATGCTAGGTGCTTGTACATTTGTTTTTGGACGGAGCCAACGCTGTAAATGGCCTGGCACTCATTTACACATGGGTTGAGTAGGAAAATGTGAGTAAAGAGCCTTTTCCAAGGACTCAACTTTGCATCTTCAAAGGCGTGCATCAAATCAGCGATCTCACGATCACAAGCCCAAGAGTCTACCAGTGGACCACAAAGCTGTAGACTGCGGTAGCCAGAGTACATGAAAGTTTGCCAAATTGATCTCTTATTTTCATGACTGCTATTGCACTCTTGTTTTTTTTTATACTTTTCTTAATTGCATGGAGCTTCATCTCAGACAAAATCTATGTGAGGCAGTACAAATGAGGGGTTGGGGTGCCACATGGGAATGGTTTTTGGCTTTTCTTGGATGTGCTGACATACAAAAATCTTTTGCTACAATCTTTTACCTCCCTTTTTATATTGCATTTGCCAAAATCTGTGTTGGAGGTATTCAATATTTGTTATGGAGAAAGAAAGCAAAATATTTTTTAATTGCACGGTTTTGATTTCAGTGAATTCAACCTGTTTACCTGTAGCCAAAAACAAAACACAGCTCTCTTCTTCACTAGTGGTGTTGGTCTTTCTATTCAATCTGAATTGACATGTGGGGGAGGGGGGAGAGTGCAATTATTGCTAATACAGCAGTTGTCCAGCCTTGCTGAAAACTGCTGAAGGAATAGGGCTTACAGTGGTTTGTTGAGAGTCAGTATATCGTGTCTGGATGAGATATGCAAGTAAGCCCATGAGTTTATTTATGTGCGGCTTTGTGGTCTAGTAGTAGACTCTTGGGCGTGATCGTGAGATTGTCGGTTTGATCCACATCTTAAACAGTGCAAAGTTGAGTCCTAGGAAAAGGCTCTTTACTCAAATTTTCCCTGCTCCACTCAGGGGTAAAATGAGTACCTGGCCATTTCCAGTGTTGTCTCCGTCTGAAAAAAAATGTACTAGCGCCTAGCAGGCAACATGTCTCATCCTATATGTTTCCTGTTGCTGTTGGCTGGGGACACCCTGTTAAGCACTTTGAGCACGTTTAGTGGATGGTGCGCTATATAAATGCTCTAGTTTTAAAAAATTTTTTTTTATTGGCAGCAGGGTAGTGATCCACATAGCTTTACAATCAACACAACTCACAAAGTGTGAGAAAAAAAAAGGCGCCAAACATCTAATTTCCACTAACATTTTACTCTTCTTTCTTTGTCAGGTCGACAGAGTACAACTGCATGAACTTGATGTTGGTTGGTTTTCACAAGATTGGCAAAACCTCACTCTTGCAGCGGTTGTGTGAAAGAGGAAAGCTGATGCAAAAAACTACAGTGAGAGCTCATTGATATTGAAAGTCACCAGAGAAAATCTCTCATTAATAGCCTCCTTCTTTTCTTTTTCTCTTTCTTATGATTGTTCTGATAGAAGTTTTTGCCATTTTGAATAACAGCTGTCAGTCCCCTCTTTTTCATTTCCGTCTGGTTTTGATATTATCTTTTTTTTTGTTGTAGATAACTCTACCAGGCTCCATTCCCCTCTTGGGAGAAATAACAAAACTCTTCACTGACTATCACTTTCCATTAAAATTGTTCTCATTGAGATGGTATGCTAGGATCTTGATGTAAACCATCTCTGTGATGTCACTTTCCAAGGAATGCTTTTTTTTCAATTGTAAATCATTCCTTTTTACTCTTGTCCTGTCTTGTGATTGTTGGATCTATCACTTTCTTTACTCATTACACTATCAATCAGTCTTACTTTTTCTTATCTGGCGCTAACATGGCCTAAATTGTGCCGATAGCGCCGTAAAACCCTCAAGAAACAAGAAAGCCCTTTTTTCTCTCTCTCCCCCTGTCATTTTTTTCTTTTACTTTCATTTGTCCTCTGTTTAATAAACGCTCTTTTATTTCATATATATGGTATTGAAGGCAGGAAAAAAACCCAATAAAGCTGTTTATAGCGATTCTTAACTGCTTTCCAAATCGATAAAATGAAAAAGCTATATTGATTTTAGTAGTAAGTGTTTTATGTACTTCATTTAGGCAGAAACGTCACCAGAGGGGATTCTTCTCCACTAAATCTGTTTTAAGCAGCATTTAAAGACATTTCAATTCAACTCTTCCACACTCCTAGCTTATATTTGCCCACATGTCAAACTTGAAAATCTATATTTTTGTCCCTCTGACCATCTCGCTTTCTGTGTACCAAGAAACACCTTATGTTAGTTATTGAGTTTCTCTGTACTAGTCTACATTTGTATGAGCCAGCATCATTTATTTGTATAAGCCAATATCTTTTATTACATGAGCTCTATGTGCCTCACAAATCAATATATCTATCTACCAAGCAACAGAATGTGTTTTTATCACATGATACTACAATCACAAAGCAATAAAAAGGTCTAGCACCAAATTCAAATTAATTCAAATTCATTCCTAAAGTCTGTTCTGTTTCTGCAATTTTTAATATTGGTGGTAGATTGTTCCACATTGAGAATAGAAAGATGCTCTACATTAGCTTGATTGACTTGAAGTCCCAAATGAGTGATGAATAATCCGGCTCCTTTGATTTTCCTTTTCAGTTTTATCAAATGTCAACACAAAACGTCGCTGCGGGCACCTATCGGCCTGCCCAAGGCGCCATCTACATCCCTCCAGCTGGGCCGGAGAGGGTAGCCACCAGCAACATGATGGCCACCACGTCTGGAGCCTACAGCAGCATGCCCGCCTCAGTGGTGTCCAGCTCAGCCCAGAAACAACGGCCCTCCCAGCCTGCTGGTACAGGGCCCATGACCTCCCACGAAGGGCCGGCCAGCCAAGGACTGAGCAATGGTGAGAAAGCCTCTAGCTCTTCCAACAAGCCCAAGGCCACCAGTGGCAAGGGAAGCGGTAAAGACAACAAGCAGGAGGATACTACTCAGGCAGACCACAAGGATGAAGACACTGCTCTCAAGAAAGAGGCCAGAAATGTGGTGGAGGGGGGTGAGGGAAGCAAAGCGCAGCCATCTGGCAAGACTCGTGTGGAGGAGGACAACGTTGCCAGTGAGCACATGGATGTGGGGAGTGACAGGGACAGCGGCTGTCCCAGTGACTGTGCAGACCTGTCTCCTGTCAGTAGGCCAGACAAGGACTTTGTGGAAACTGCCTCCACAGAAGCGGACTCCTCTTCCAATGCGGAGACAAGCAGCAAGCCGAGGGGCAAAAGACGGTATTACATGTATGGAAACCACAAGCTGATCAAACCTATTAAAGAAATTCCTTTACGCTTTCAAATGCTTCTGTCTGAGACCAGAGCTGCAAAGGCCCGCTGTGAGGGCCAGCCCATCTATATGCAGCAGCCTGCGGTGGAGCAGTCATATGACCTTGTCTACTATCAGCCATCTGACGAATCTCAACAAATGCAACAGTCACAACTTCAACAGCAACAACCTCTCAATGCCAATGCCAATTGCTTTATACCAGGCCAGTGTAATGAAGGAGGGGTGACCTATATGCCGGAAGATTACAGCTTGACGTCTTTGCCTGGCAGCTCAGCTAGTGGCCAGTCCCTGCAGCCGGCACCCCTGTTTGTCCCGCCTCCTTCCATGCCAGCCCCATCCATGTCGAGTTCCTCGCAGGCAGGGCCCACCATCCTAGTGTACTCCAATACCAACTCTAACTCATCCTATTTGCCCCCGACCTCCATGGTGTGTGCCAGAACAACTCAGCCAGGACAGCCTGTCCAGACAGTGGCCATGCCCCCACCTCCCTTCCCACCTCCTCCCTCCATGCCGCCTCCTCCCCCCATGGAGCACTCTAACCCTACCAACATTTACCCTACCCTTGCCACTGGGCCACAACCTGCCTCCTCTAATTTTGCCTCAGCCATAGCTCCCACTGAGTTAGATAAGAAAAAATCTAGTAAAACTCTCAATCTAAACCTCCCATGCCAGTTTACCTCAGCACCAGCCAGTGTTAAAGTACAGCCAAGTCCTGTTCCTATGGCCCCTGGCCAAACCACTACCACTATCCTCCCTTACGTCACCAACATCTACTCCAAACCACCAGCCCTCACACCAAATCTCCAGTCTCCCATGTCTGTAGACAACTCCACCCCTCAAAGCTTCCCACCACCTCCCACCCCCACCTCTCTTCAGCTCCCATCTGCTTCCTGTCCCTCCAATACTGCATGCTTGTCCCAGCCAGGTGCCCGCAGTGGTAGTAGTCAATACATGTATGTCTACCCGTCTACTCCCACAGGTCTCCCCCCTGCCAACCCTCCCCAAGGAGCTGTCATGTACATGGTGAGCCCCGCAGCATCCTACTCTACCCCCACCTACACCTCTGCAAACTTTCAACAAGGTGTAATCATGCCCTCAGTAGCAGCTCAGTGAAGACAGGTCTCTGTGTGATCTGAGACGGATTGTTCCAAATAACTCTTATCCACTGTGATGAGCAAAGTTAAAAGAAATATTGCTGTATAATACATTCCCTTCTGTGACTCTGTCGTCAGTTCAACTTTTTTTTTTTTTTGTTTGTTTTGGTTTTCATTTTCCTTTGCAGCAGATCAGGTCAATGATCGTACAAACAAACATGTCTACAAACAGTTTCTCGTGATATGAGTAGGACTTACCTTTGAATTGTCAAAGTAATGTCGTCACAAATAATCTCTTGAAATATCACTATGATTTTAAATGCTTTTGTAATTCATTGGCATGACTAGTAGGTTCAAAAAATAAAAAACCTAGTAGTCTGCTCATAGAGATTTTCAACAAGGAAATCATTCACCAGGTGTGATTTGGATTGAATAAAAGTCATCACAGCCTCTAGTGTGATCCATATTATATTACACAAAACACAAAGTTTTTTTGATATGACTGTTATAGAATACAGATATACACATACATTTTTTCTCAATCTGTATATTGATTTTCTTTTTATTTTGATCTATGCATTTACCAATGTCTTGCAGAAGTACCATTTACCTATCAGGCTTGTTGCAACCCCCATGTAACAGAGAAACCTTAATGCTGATCTTTTGCCTTTTTATTTTTTCATACTGGAGTATAACATTTATACTTTATCTAGCTTTATTTAAAACTGGAAGAATAAAAGAGAGAAATGGAAGAAACAAAACAAAAATTAAATGTTTCTTTCCTTTTAACTGTGAAGTATATGTACCTTAAAATGTCTAAAGTCACTTTTAATTTTGAGCATTTTAATTTTAGTCTAAAAGCTCTTTTAAATCTTAAATGGAACCTTGATTACATTCAGCCCAGTTTGCTATCATATCTTGACCATTACACGTGTGTCAAATATCACTTGAGTTAATCAATCTCCAGATTCTAAAACACAAATCCATTATCTGGACAAATATTTCTTGAAAACACACCCTTTCTGCCTGTAAATCTAAAATGAGATTTTGATTGAAGGACACATACATTGAAATGAACTTGTGAGGTTTTCTTTGAGTTTTCAAAAGTCAACCTTTTGCCTCAGAAACTTGTAAATTTCATACAGTATTCCCTTACTATTTGATTATTTCATTATGGATCTCATTCTCCGGACTGGTGTTTGATTTTGCATTTCTGTATACCCTCATGACTCGGAAGCAGATGTCAAATAGCAAAAACATATTGTAGTGCTAATAAATGAATGAAAGGATGAAATGGTTTGTTTATGCATTTGTTTTCTTTCCTTTTTTCCTCTTCTCTAGCCATTCCAATAAAATTATGCAATATGTATACTTGTTGGGTTTTTTTTTCAGGAAGGGGTGGGGGTAGTGTTATTGTTTGTAATTCCTGTTATACGGTTTTATGATGTTGTATAATATGATTTTGTTCTTAAATTATTTTTTGTGTGATTTTCTATCATGTATAATTTATTTTCATATCTAATTTAACTAATTGATGATAGTTACATTTTCTCCACTTTTTGTCTTATCATTAAATTATTCAAATACTAAAATTTGTGCTTCGGTGGTCGGGTAAAAGTGATGTCAAATTCAAAACATACCATTTAAAATCTGTCAATCTTGTTTATGCTATCCTTTAATGTTCTTTGAATATTGACCATGTGTGTCTCCATTAAATATGTTTCTTTGAAATAATGATGTATGCAATCACAATTTCTTGTGTATCAAATGTTGAATGTCGTTTTCTCTTAAGTTTAGATAGTCTTACTGTTTACTTGATAGCTGGTTGCTACCAAGTGATGAGTATCAGCCATTTCATTCTCCAATTGTTTGAATTTCAGGGACACAGGTCATTTGATTTGAACCTTCCTTAAGACATGAATGATAAAACAATGAACCAGATAATTCTATTTGTTATGGTGTATGTCTACAGATTATTTGTCTTTGCGTGTGAAGAGTGACCTACTACAAGTTAACCTGCAGACTTACATCTGAATGATTTTCATTACGTGTAGTTTTTTTATGTATATGTTTCATCCCTAAATTTTCAAATGCAGAATGCAGGAAACATGGAAAGAAACAAGAATGTTTCAAAGTGGTGAAAATGATACTAATGCATAAATTGGAAGAATTTATAGAACATGATAGTCAATACAAAACTTTTTAAATGTATCACATTTCGTTTAAAAACATTTTTAAACAGAATGTGATAATTGAAAACATTTTGTATTCATTTCATAGATTTAGTTCAGTCATTTAGATATATTGAATTTTCTCTAGTACAGAATTGTAGTAATCTATGCATTCCTTGTTTCATTTCTCCTAGTGCCTTATAAATAGGATTTGATAACTCTATATGTATACTATTTTGATAGAATATTTGCTTGAGTGATATCTGTCCTGTGGGTCAGAAATGGAATATGTTAAAACATGTAGTTCAATTAGACTAAGCCATTGTCCAAAGATTATTCTCATTGTTTCTGTAATTTGTTTCCATTGTAAATGGAATGATAGTTTGGAGGGCCAGGGCTGTGTCATACTTAAGTCCCATGCAAACTTGAATAGGACTTCGAGGTCCATTGTTCCTTTGAGAACTTTCTATCTATATAAAGAAAATTTCTACACCGAGTATGTTATACACATGCTCGTATTATGATACATCTTTGTAATATTCAAAAATATTAAGAACTGTTTGTCATCAAAAGCAATTGATTTTCAATCATATGCCATGTTGTTTCTTCTCCTACCTTTCTTTTGGTATTCAAGGGTAATCATAGTGTGCAGATGAAAACATTCTTTTTCTCCTCTTCTTTTACTATGATAATTTCTTTTTTACCTTGAAATCTTTGATAAGTTTTCCTACCAATGTCATTTTAATATATGCACACAAGATGTTATTTGTTGCTGTTATCTTGTTACTTTCCACATTCCTTGCAACAACAAAAAAAAAAGCTTTTGAACGTGTGAATTAAGGACTCCACCTTGCTTTTTCCAGGAAAGTGGTAAAATTGAATGCCGTGGTACAGGCTGAAACTTCAGCAGCAACTGTTCGTTTGAAATTAAATGACAAGCTGTCTAATATGAGTAGTTATCACAATACTGTGACTTGTTAAAAAAAAAGAACACAGCACAGTGCTATTTTTTTTTTATATCTCCTTTTTTCACTCCACTGTGTTCATGTTTTTGTTTTGATCTGGTTTAAAGAACTTTTATAAGAACATTTGATGCAGATAGTTGATGACGCTTGCTTTCAGACAACCTTACTAATGGAGTGTTGAAAATTGAATTGGAAAAGTAGCATCTGTGACAATGAGAAGCACCGCATACACTGGCAGTTTATTGCACTGAGCTCCTGCCAAATCAAGGATATCAAGACCTGAAATAAGGTTATGCCAAAGGTCAAAATTATTTTTAATCATTATTTTTGTTTCCTGACTAATGGTTAATTGTTTCTGTATTCAAATGCAATCATTCTCTTCTACTGATTCAGTGATGAATGTTGAGTGTTGAGGAGAGAGAATATCAGTGTGTAGGAGATGTGACTGCCAGGCCAGTCTGTTCTTGATTTATACAAATCCTGTAATGACTGTTTTGTTGCAGTGATGATGAGATATTAGCTTCCAAGAGGAACTAATCCTTTCCTTTTGTTTTTCCACTTTTATTTCCATCTTCAGAGCTAGAAGAAAAGCTTTGTTTTGCCCTCACCAGGTATATGATTATGAATTGGTTTATATTTTTCCTAATGATTTAGTTAATTCATTTTGGCACACCTACTTTTTTTTTGCCACCTGGCTATTTCTATTCAATACTTTTTGATGAAAAATTGACAGCAAATTATTTGAAATAAAAATTACCAAACAAATTCTATTTTTCTGTTCTATTTTTCTTCCTTGGACTCTTTTCAGTTGGAAGGTTCTTAAAAAACGTTTTTCACTTTCTATATGATGGTTATATTCTTTTTTTAATAAGAGTCAAGAACATGAGAAAAAAAATTGTCTCATTCTCTGCAGCTGTAATTGTTGTGCAACCACTGCTTCCTCCACCATGCAAAAGTAGCTGATTGGTCCCTCATGTCTGACTCAAGCGGTCTGCCCAGCAGATTGTTGCTTAAAGTTTCAATAGAAGTGTTTACAGCTGTTGATAAAGGTAAGATAAATTACAGAAAAATTTGTCCTGAGTAAGTGCTGAGTAACCTTACAGCTCATTACAAAGGAATTCAATTCAGAGGTTCCACATGTTGGGAAACAAGTGTGGAATATTTTCATTCTTGCCAAGGATAGATATTGTAGGGGTGAAGTGCCTAGAAAATGTAAAGACTACAGGCAAACTATTCATATCATATCATGACCAATTTGTTTATGTGAATCTAAGTTAAATAAAGGAAATGAGATCATGAAATTCATTTTCTTCCCTGACTTTTAGGGGGGGGGGAAGAGTTGCTTGGTGATACGTAGATCCCCTACAGTATGAAATAGACCCCTGCTTGAAAACTAAGTCCTACATGCACTGGCTTGATTGGCAAAAGCCCTGCTTGTGAGACCCTGCAGGCTATGGGTTTAATCCACTTCAAACATTACAGTACCAATTGGCAATTCAGCACTTGTCCAATTTATTTAGTCCTCAGCCTTATTGGAGCAGTGCTCAGCATTCTGGTTGGTTTGGTTACACTACACTGAGACAAGGTGGGATAAGTAAGATGACTCCAACATGTAGCAGCACTGTAACTTGTACAGGCAATGTAGAATGGCAGGGAATAAAATCTTAAATCTAATTCCAAACCTTTCTTAGAATAATGAAGGAAAACCCCAAGATCATGTTTTAACATCTTTATTTCATGTGATTCAACTCTGATGGAAAGAATATTCATCTTCTCGTAACATTTATTCCACAGTATATCAAACAGGTCTCAAAATCACAATGGATGGTCATCATTTTTACGTAATAATGTAAAATAACAGCTTGATGCCATGATCAATCACAATTATTCAACTTTTTTAACAAGAACAACCTTTAGGTGTTCTGTAAAAGTTTCATCCATCTTATTCTTCTAACTTATTATTTTTTGGTTCTTTTTGGGTTTTTCAAGTAATTTCCATATTTCTTCTACTCAACTTTATTTCCAATCCAATAACGAAAACACTAATAATGCATTAAAGCCAAATTAAATGAACAAATAAAATGTTTTGATTCATGAGAACTTCTGTCACAGTTTATGTGAGAACATTCAACATCTGAATCAGAACTAGATCACTTGTAAACAAGCATGACTATAAAAATGTGGTTGTTTAAGTATAGAAAATAATATCTTAGAATGTTTTAACTTAGGTATATATCACAAAATGTACAAAATCAACTAAGCAAGTAGGTAGTTGTCATTTTTCCTGATCAGACTGATGCTACAGAAAGCAATTTCCCTACTCCGACTCCTTCAGTTCAGCCTGACTACTTATGCTTGGAGCTGATCGTAAACACACTAACATTCTATAACACCTCATTTGGTTTGAAAAACAGAAACACTGCTTACCAGTGAAAGATAAATACACAAATGGGTAAGTGCAGTGTTACATTTCTTTGTAAGTTTATACACATTATAAGTTTAAAAGCAGTTTCAGAAATACACAGGTCGATGCTGAAAAAGTAATCAAACATTCAAAAAGAAACTTTTGAGCATCGTTGGGTCTTTGCAAAAGGTTTTAAGATTTGACCCTATTGATGAAGAATTGTAGAAAAATCAGGGAGCATCTCAGGCAAATAGGAATAAAAACACAAATGAATGTCAGCCTCACTTATTCTGAGAAAACAAGCACAATTGGGAGGCAGTTGCCAGTAAAGAACTTATCAATCATTCGAATCCTCAGTCTATATTGTCAAAGCTTTTTAAATTCACATACCTACCAACCAAATACAAATACACGTACAAGTTATCCAATTTTTTTTCTCCGAAACTTCACACAGGGTTTTTGTATTTGTATATGCCATGCAATATACAGGCAAAAAATTCCTTCTTCCTTGCAGATATATGTATAGATCTGATAGTGTGCTCAAATCGTTTTCCCCCAGAGGTCTCCTTCATTCAAATCTTGGGGCTGAAGACTGCCTCGGCCATGACTGATCACAAGAAGAACACTTAACATTATTGTTTTCATTCCCATATAAGTCTTATATTACCTATCCCACAGAAACAGCTTGCTTAGAATGTTAACTTCCAGCATACCCAGTCACTAAATAGAACTCACTGATTAATTGAGTAGTGTTTTAAAAATTATCTTTTTTTTTTTTTTTTTTTTCAACATTTATGATAAAAAATACTGAACTATCCCATTTAACGATCCAAACAAAACAAAACTGCTTATTTGTAGTATATAAATATAATATATTCAGTCCTCTTAATGGATTTAGTTTGTTGAATGAAATACAGCAAACCTTACTTGTACCGACCACATAATGAAAGGATGATAGAAATGGAGCAAGACTTTGATTAAAAGCCAATTTGACATTCAGCTTATCTGACTACATAAACCCCCTCGTGATATCGTACCATATCAGTCATTGAAATCTCAGCAGTTTGTACATGCTTGCCCTTATACGTATCTTTCCACTTCAATGATTTTCCACAAAAATGAGCCCCTTCCATAAAGAAAAAAACAAAAAAAACAATTAAAGATGATTCAATAAAAATTAAAGATAGAGGTATGTATCTTTCCACTTCAATGATTTTCCACAAAAATGAGCCCCTTCCATAAAGAAAAAAAATCAATAACAATTAAAGATGACTCAATAAAAATTAAAGATAGAGGTATGGACAAGTAACAGCACTGTTAAGAAGTTTGAATATGTAAATTAAGTCATTTGACCTTAGTTTATCTTGAAACTCATAAGTATGGATTCATTTGCTAAAAAGTAGAAATTGTCCAATAATTTCTCAAGCAAATTATTCTTAGTTGGAAATGTTTAAGTGAATAAATCAACTTGACTTTCATTCCAAGAAAAAACACTTTTAGATATTTTAACTCCTTTAAGAGAATTGATGTAAGAAGCAGGTTATAAAACAATCATAAAATGAAAAGCATTCATATCTAAGTTTAAGCAATACAACTTATTTATATGCCTCTCAAAAAGAGATGAGATAAATCTATCTTTTTTCCTTTATTTCTAGTTCTAGACTATCAGTTTATCCTTAGAGCTGCTTCTTTCTGAAGCGTTAACAGGCTTCCAGAGTTCTGTTGATTCATCAGTGCCAAACCCACATCTTGATCCAGTTTGGCAATTGATGGATGCTCATGCAATCACCACCTCCCATTGTAATAGAAAAGCACTAGACTCTCCATCTCTGTCAAACTACTAAAACCAACATGGGTCAAAACATTGGTCACCAGAATCTTCCTCATACCTGAGCATTTCATTCCCACTGTCAGAATCCATAACGCAATGCTCACAAAGGGGAAAGGAGATTACATAATCAAAACAATCCATAAAATCAAACAAACATCACAGTAAAATCATTCAGAAATCCCCCTGCCTTTGATGTTGGGCAAACCAAGGGAAACAACTCTAGAATTACAATACCTACGCAATGTTCAGGATTTACCATTTAAGTCCAATGCATTACAATTTCAACAAAGTACAATCTGGTAATAGCATTGTATGGTTTGGACTTGTGTTGCATTTTGAGTGTTAAGGGTTTACAAGGTTTTGCTGCAACTTACATCATTCCTGCAATTTTAATGCTAAGCAATGGGCAATTTTGTCTAAACGAATAACTGAATCAGCGCAGGGGCAATTGTATACAAGAGTCTATCCTGACACTTTGAATCTTCTCTTAAGAGCATTCAAACTTAAATTATCAAAAAGAGTGTATATCATTTATTACTGAAGTTGATTCAAATATCTTTACAAAATATCTCTGATTTCTATTTTAGGTTGTTGTTTTTTTTCGTGACAAAAAGAACAAGAGGAAAAAAATAGAATCCCTAAAAAAGATAATAATATTAGGTCGCCGTAAAAGAATGAATGATATCTGTTGAGATACAATGAGCTCAAAGATGTGATGATGTAAACAAATGTGGTAACTTGAGGCTTCCTGCAAAAGTAAAGATGTATGTCCATCATAAATGAAATAATGACCAACAAGATAGGAGCGGCGTTTGATAACTACGTGACAACTGGGATGACTTTCTCCCTCCCATGGAAACACATGGCATGGCGGAGATTGATGGGCTCAACTCCCTTGGGACAAATGCATGACAGTGAATACCCACGTGATATCCATACAACCAATCCACTGCTGTAACACCTAAAGGAGCATGGCATACTGCACACTCGTAACAAACGACACTACATCACAACACTCCATCCATGGAACCTTTCCTCATTCCACTCATCCCTTTCATCACAACTGCTTCACTGTGACAGCACACATTTGAGAGTATGTGAAACCAAACTAAACGAGTGTTTAAAAAATCTTTAAAAAGGGAAACATTGAATTTAATTGAAAAAAAAAAGATGATATTCAAATCAAAGTGAGAAATCAAAATGAATGTGTTGTTAATGAGATAAATGATATATAATGTATATACGGTGGGGTGGATGTAATCAGAGCTTCATTATAATGTGTCACCATTAATAGAAAAAATAATATTTTGAGCTTTGAGCAACAAAGAAATAGCATTAAACCAAATACATGAGTTACTGCCGCATGTGATACTTCACTCCAAGCAGGAGGAAAGACGAGAGCAGAGCAGACACAGCTGCCTCTGTTCTCATGGCAGCATCCCTGCAGATTACACTCTCTCTTTCCGGAAGGACACACGGCATGATGTTACAGGGTGCTCCCAGAGCTCTTTGTTCATCTATGTGTGTGCCTTCCTTAACAAAAACTTAGGACCAAACCCTAAAATCATAAAAATAAAAGAAAAATTACAACCTGTACAGAAATAAACACTGGTATTCAAATTCAATGCCTGAAACTGTAGTGAACATAATCGTGATTGACATTAACCATATTTTATGACATACATCTCTAGCATCTATGAACAATAATATTCATTTGTATAGAAGGAAGTAATTCAATCATTATAATAAAAATATCAAGTATATGCAGCCTGACTATTTGTGAAAAATCCACTATAAGGTGGGTTACATTTTAGCTGTAAAGATGACAAAATTCTGTTGTTTAAAAATAGGTTTGAAATATAATATAATATCGTAAATAAATGGATTTGTAGTGGTTTATGGATAAGTCACACGTTTGCATTGCAAGTTTAGCTGGTCCATCAGATCTGTGTTGCCTCTATGGCTCTAGCAACAGCTTGGAAAGAAGTTCAGCACATCAACAAATTACTACTGACTACAGACTTTCACAATGAAGGCAACATTAGCATTCAATGCAAATCGGCATTACTTTCCCAAATTATTTTAGTCAACTTGAATTGTCTTGTTTACAACCAAAGTCTTTCTCTTTTACGTTACTTCTATTTAAGAAATTAAGTGACACTCTTTCCCCGCCTCCTGCCTAGAGGGAAAGGAAGACTCTTGCATTCTACCATCCCCTCCAGCCTTTGCTGACTCTGGTTTCAAAGAATCACAGGGTGTGCTTTGTATGGTTGATACACGTATAACATAGTGTTTGTAGCTACACTCAACAGAGTAAAAGCTATAAGACAAAAAATACGGATTGAAAAAAAAACTCACAACAGAGAAAATGAGCAGACATCATTTCAGAATCAGCAATCCCCATAGGCATAAGGGTAATATGTAATAGTAGAGTTAGAGAGAAACTCGTTTTGTTTGTTATCAGATACCCTAGATACTGCTCAAAAACTGTAGGGCCCCGACATGATGTTTCACACCAGAGTGTGTCAAAAAGTATAAACATAATCTGATATCAAACAAAAGTCAGGAAAAACCCTGAGCCAAGAGATTAAGACAAGCAGGTGGCTAGCCCACTGTGCC